>JBBBDQ010000664.1:1232500-1355000 GCA_037127315.1 Ascarosepion bandense | reverse complement strand
GAAGAGACAGCTGAAGTTCCTGGGACACGCAATGAAGAAGGAGGGTTTGGAGGATCTGATACTTACAGGCCAGATAGAGGGAAAAAGAGACAGGGGAAAGCAATGGATAACATATTTGAAGGACCCAATCAGATGGATGACGGAACGAGGACTGCATGGTGTAACAGGAGAAGGCGTGCTCAGAGCCACCAGGGATAGGGAAACGTGGAAAGCCATGATCGCCTACGTCCTGAAGGGACAGGGCACATAGAAGAAGTTCTAATTAGAAACAAACAAATGAATTTAATAAATATAATATAAACGTTAAATAAAAAAATTAACGAATATAATATATAATATAATATTAACTTAATAAAGAATAATTCCGAAGTTGAGCAACTTTGAGTCTGGTCAGTAGTTATACGGGTGACCGTTTGGGAATACCAGGTGCTGTAAGCGTTTATTTTTATTGAATGTGCGTTGTGGTGAAGTGGATATCGGCTGGGAGAGCCGAGTTCGAATTCCAATTGTATTCATGCATTCACTTACGCGCAAATACCATTGGAAAAGTATTAATCCGTCTTTTCACTCCAGTTATGGGTTAAATAATAGGACAGATTGTGTTCTTTAACCTTGTTTGGCAACTAGTCTACCCCAGAAAGTAATGCGCAGTCAGCGATGTCTTGAGAGGGACATGATTGCCCAAGTTTGTTTCACGTACGGCACTCAACTGACTGAAAAATAATCTATATATATAAAAGACAATCTGTGAGTCTGTGTGTGACTGTTCTCTATGCACGCCTACATTTTTTAAGCTACGCCATTCAAACTTTCTAGGGACACAAATCTACAGGGAAGCCAGGTCGACATATACTTTTTGAGTTTAAGTTCAGCAATTTTCCCTTTCGAGCTTTTCGGCCAATGGAGCCGATTATTTATAATTGCTCCGTAAAACATCTAAGATCTAATATTGCTGCTGAATTACGTCACAGAAATCAAATCACACGCGACTAAAATATTTCTATTAAAAAAAATTTAGCCGTTATATTTAATTTTTATTCCGACATTTAAAAAATTTTTAAAATTCAATTGGACATCAAAAATATGTGAATATTTTTTCCAGTAATTTTGAAACAAAAGAAATATTTTTAAAAAAGGGGGTTTTCAAGCAAAAACAAAATATGTAAAAAAAGTAAAAAAAAAAGTGTCTGTAATTCGTGTGGCATTAATTTATCTGTTTCCTCTCACATTAAATATCAACTTTTTTACATATTCTTCGAAAACTTGTGAACTGAGAGCGTAATTGTTTTTATATATCTAATTTCAGTAAAACAAAATAAATTATTTTTATTTTTATTTTTATGTTAAATTCATTTAGTCAACAAAAAATGTAAATATTTTCCTCCCTAATTTTGAAACAAAAACA
Organism: Ascarosepion bandense; assembly: GCA_037127315.1. Classification (NCBI taxonomy): domain Eukaryota; kingdom Metazoa; phylum Mollusca; class Cephalopoda; order Sepiida; family Sepiidae; genus Ascarosepion; species Ascarosepion bandense. The sequence goes on along the minus strand of JBBBDQ010000664.1, from coordinate 1,353,595 downwards.
AACGCAAGGTTTTTTACAATGTCACACAAAACATCAAATCACGTTTACGCAAAACAAAAGAAAGTAGATTTTTTTTCTCCTACTACTAAAATGTTCTGAGTTGCACGGGCAACGCCGGGCTATGATGCTAGCTATTTATAAATTATGAAACGAAATAATGTTTAGCATATACACCTATACACGTGTGTTTGCATGTACGTATAAACATATAAATATAAACTATACACACACAAGCAAACAAACACCTACAAACGAACAAACCTCACCCCACATAATTGATACCTGAATATATAACACCAAGACAAAAAAATAAAATAAAATAAAATAAAATAAAATAAAATAAACTACTAACAATTAATGTGATCGATACCGACTTAGCAGCTCGGCTATAGTCGCTCTCACCGGCGTGACGTGGCTTCACTGTGCCTCTTCTACAAATACTTTCACGTCTTCTGCTCCAATGAACTTAGCTCAATGGTTCCCCCTAGGTATGAATTTACACGAGCTACTAGCAACTAGGTCCCAAAATTTTACAGTGAAACCAATAAAATATAACCAAAATTTCTACTCTAATAGCCTCTTTTCTCGCACTTTCCACCTGTGGAATTCCCTTCCATATAATTGCTTCCCCGACAACTACAATCTCCAGGAATTTAAATGTAAGGTCAATAGAATTCTCCTATCTTACTAACTCGCATCCATTCTCTTAAGCTCTTTTCTCCATCAACTCCACCCACATTACACCGGTATTTTCATCCGTTTTATAACCCTCCTCTTGGCACCCCCTATAACTAACCCTTCTTTCTCAGCACTTTCCACCATGTAACCCCCTGCGCAACAGTGGCAGTAAAACTGCCTTGCATTGGGTTAAATGATAAAAAAAAAATTAAATAAAAGTGATAAAATTGTATGGCTAATAATATGTTATATAAGCAAATACTTATTTTAATATATGTGCACTATTAACAATTACGTACATGTTGGTGCCTGCAGCGTGCGTGAATGTGTGTAAGTATATATATATATATATTTTGAATCATATCACCCCGAGCAAGGCGGTAACATAGGAGTGAAAAGATTGGAAAAGAGAAAGCCGGAAACCACATCCTAAACAGGGAACAAGGGATGAGCCTCTTCAGCTGTTCAATAGACGAGGGTGGAGTGTGAACCGAGCGATAGTTTAGTCTATCTATTCCAATTGAAAAAAAAAATGTCAGAAGACTGGAAAAGAGAAAAAACCGGAAACCGCATCCTAAACAGGAAACAAGGGATGAGCCCCTTCACCTGTTCAATAGACGTGGGTGGAGTGTGAACCGGGCGATAGTTTAGATATGTGTGTGTGTATATATATATATATATATATGTGTGTGTGTGTGTGTGTGTGTGTGTAGAACAAAAATACTTTCTATAAAAGCAAACAACCATAAATTAAAAGAATAACTTTACCATTTAAACATTAACTAACTAAAAATAAAGGCCAGACATAGATGTACATGTGCCTGGGTACACACCTTTAAATGTATATATGTACACGTATGTACACCAATATACGTGCATGTATGAATGCGCACCTGTGCGTATGCTTGACCCCCTAGACAGAATTCAACGGAGAATCTGTAATGTGATCGATCCCGTCTTGGCAGCTCGGACACAGCCACTTTCTCACCGGCGCTGTGTGGCTTCCCTGTGTCTCTTCAACAAATACTTTCACGGCTTCTGCTCAGATGAACTTAGCTCACTGTTACCCAATATAGATGAATTTACTCGATCTAGAATATTAACAACTAGATCCCACCTTTTTACTGTGAAACCAATAAATTGTAAACGCAAATTCTACTCCATCTGCTTCTTTTCTCGCCTTTACCGTCTCTGGAATTCCCCTTCCGTTTACTTGCTTCCCCGAATTTCAAGAATTTAAATGTAAAGTCAAGAGTCATCTCGTATCTCATTAACTTGCATCCTCTCTATCAGGCTCTCATCTCATTTCTTCAGTACTCTCACCCCTCTCTTACCCGATTCCTGACACCCCCTGTATTCTTTCACTCCTTCTCATAACTTTCCTCCTACGTAATCACCTGCACAACAGAAGCAGTATAATGCCTTGCTGAGGTAGTATGATTAAAAAAATTTCTATACTATTATAATGTGGATATAAATTGGGGGATTAATTCTACATTACATTCAATATATAAATTGATCCCTCACTTTATGGTCACAAATAGTTTTTCTCTTACCTACTTCCTGACATCCCCTAGATAACCTGTCAATCATTCTCATAACTTTCCTGCTATGTAATCCCCACTGCATTGCTTGGGACGATACGATTAAAAAAAAGTTATTAGAGCATTATATATAGTAATATTTTTATTATAGGTGTTTATAACAAAAACATAAATTACTGCAACACAAGAGACATTGTTTTTCGGTGCTTGCTTATTAACACTTCGTCAGGTAGTGAAATATTTTTTCTGTTTGGGATCATTTACATATTATGATGCTATTATACAAACTTAAAAACATGACGATTGTTACCATATCCAGATTATTAAGGGGTGATTTCGGGACTTTGTCTCAATTAACCAATAGAAAAACCAGGTCAAGATAAAGGGAATTAGATTATAAAGTGGAAGTTGGGTAGAGAATTGAAAAGACATGAAAACTCAGACCTTTTCAATATCAGGAATGAAATATTTCGATGCATAGAAATTTATCTTAGCATGGCTGCAAAAGTATTGTGTGTATTCATGAAACGGTTACAGGATTTTTTCAAATTATTTATCACTTAAAGTATTGAAAAGGGATAAAGATGGGAAATACATATACGTAGTTAACGGAAACAAATTAATCATCAGAAAATGGAAGAATCAATAAATATTTCCTATGGGTAGATTATAGATTAAGGGATTTAGTTATATTATACTAGCAGTATAGCCCGGCGTTGCTCGGGTGTAATGAAAGCTTAAAATTAATCCATGGTCCTGGAGCTCAGACTCTTTGGACGTTGGCACGAAAGACTAAAAAGCAGTAGTTGTTTCCAGTTAAAGCGAAATCGTAGACTTAAAGAAAAATGAATGGCTGTAAGTCAAATTTTGATTTCCTGGTATCGATATCAAATAAGTTTTTTTTCGTCTTAAACTGAATTTTGAAGGCAAAATAAGTAAATGGTATCATGGCTGAGACTAAGAACTACAATTATACCTACTTAGAGCCAAACCCGAAGCAAAAACTAAAATAAAAGTGCTGAAAAATACAGACAGATAAACAAACACACACACACACAAACATCTTGCCTTATATATATATATATATATATATATATATATCATGGATTTTCTGCACTATTGTAAGAACTGCAACCTTGGAACTTCTGAATATCGTTTCTTATGTCTTTGTCTATGAGTGTATCAAATTTGATTAAAATCGAACCATTCCTTCTATATCCCGATTTTTTCGATTTTCGATTTTCGATATTTATCGGGGGTACCTCGACACAAAACCTAGCTAAGACCACTCGCAGACGCTTATAGTACAATTGTGTAAATTTTCAGAAAATCGGTTCAGCCGTTTCGGAGTCTATAGGTAACGGACACACACACAGAGACACACAGACACACACATACCCACACAGAGACAAAGTTCCATTTATGAATAAGTTTAGATTAGAAAACAAATTAACTATACTTTAAAGTATATATTAGAGGATGATGACAGATGAAAGTTACTTCACTACGTTTGTTTAATAGGTTCAATTTTGGGAATTTTATAATTTGAATTTTTTTTTGTAAACATATAAAACCTGGCTCATGTAAATATTTACAATCTTTTTTTTTAATATTTCCAATTATGTTAGGTTTTTTATTGACCTTTTTAAATTGCCAATTGTATGTGGAAAGTGTTGTGCCATTGTGGTAAGTTTTAGTATTAAAAGATGAGATGTGCTGATAATAGCGGATTTTGAAATGGTTTTTGGTACAACCGATATAATTTTTCTGTAGGCTTTTATATGAAAGAAACAGATCATATTTAGAGTGTAATGGACACGCAATCAGTTTAGTAACTCAAAAAGCGATCTCTATCTATAGTTTTGCGGACGTTGCACAACTTGCCTGCACTTCTGATAATAGTTCTTCAGCCTTGGATTTCCGATTATTGAAAATAATACGGAACAGGACTCAGTTGATGTGGCTGATCAGGCTTATTGTTCTATAATTCTGTCACTGCTTGAGATTTCTCTTCTTTGATAGGGAGTATCACCAGTGATTGGGTCAAAACTTTTGACCACTTCTGTTATGGAACTGTTAGGGCCTTGACAGTTTCTTCACCTCCACTTTCCACCCGACAATTGTTAACTTCAGATGACTTAACAGATTTCAGGCTCGTTAGTGCTGCTTCTCACTCTTCTTTCAGTGTTGGCGGATTGTCTTCTTCTGTCGGCTAATATCCATTGTTAATATTTTGTCTGGCTTTCTTTCACTTGAATAAGTGCTTCATCGCGCCTGCAATGGGATAGATACAAATCCTTTACCATCTTTAACGGAACAATATACTATCTGCTTGGGCTCCCACAACTCATGATCTCATGGGTAACCCTGCTAAATTCTACACATTTCTGTCAGCATTTGATCCCTTCTTTAAGTAATATGGTGAATCTTCCAATACGGAAGACACAGTCATCAATCAGTGTCTGTTGTGTTTCCTGCAATCTGATATAAAGCTTTTTAATGCTGAAATATCTCGCCTTTATCTAAGTTTGCTAGGAAATGTTCCTCCAGCAACAGGAATTATTTGGCACTGTTCTGACTATCGAATTTTCTTGAATCGTTCCATTTTATGTATCTCTGGAGCTTCAATGTGTGCAACGTGACCATTCTACTTTCCTGTCAGTATTCTTTCAAATTAAAACTTAGAATGCAGCACCATCTTTGATTCATCGATGACCGTGATCTTATCCTAAGCATGCCACAATTCCTTCTGTTTAGAACAAGGTATTGTTGCTTTTAAATGCTTCTTTAATTTTTTTTAAAGTCGTGTCTCCTCAAGCAAGTTATTTTATGACACTGTTAAGCAGGGGGTTACGTAGGAGGAAAGTTATGAGAAATAGTGACAGGTTATATAAGGGTTGTCAGGAAGTGGGTAACAGAAAGATGAATCTAGACATAAAGTTGGTGATCAATTTATATATTGATTTTAATGTAGAATTGATCCCCCACTTTATATCCACATTATAATAGTATATTTTTTTATAATCATATCGCCTCAAGCAAGGTATTTTACTGCCACTGTTTTGCAGGGGGTTACGTAGGAGGTAAGTTATGAGAAAGAGTGGTAGGTTATAGGGAGTGTCAGGAAGTGGGTAAGAGAAGGATGAGAATACTGATGAGAGTGAAGTGGACGGAGAAAGGAACATGAGATGGGAGTGGACGAAGAAAGAAGCGTGAGAGAGAGAGGATGCAAGTTAGTGAGATAGGAGATGATTATTGACTTTACATTTGAATTCTTTGTAGATTGTAATTGTCGGGAAAGAAAGTAAACGAAAGGAAATTCCACAGGCGGAAAGTGCGAGAAAAGAAGCAGTTAGAGTAGCATTTACGTTTACAGTGTTTTGGTTTCACAGTAAAAGGGTGGGGTGTAGTTGCTAATCTTTTTGCTCGAGCAAATTCATCTATGAAAGTATTTGCAGAAGAGACACAGGGAAGCCACATTACGCCGGTGAGAAAGTGACTGTATCCAAACTGCCAGCTTACTGGTACCACTTATATATAAATTTACTCGAGCCACAAGACTAGCAACTATGTTCCACCATTTTACTGTGAAACCAATAAATTGTAAACGCAAATTCTACTAGAGTAGCTTTTTTTTCTCGCACTTCCCGCCTGCGGAATTCCCTTCTATTTATTTGCTTTCACGACAGCTACAGTCTCCAAGAATTTAAATGTAAAGTCAATAGTCATCTCCTATCTCGCTAACCTGCATCCTCTCTCTCGTGATCCTTTCTCCGTCCACTTCACTCTCATGAGTATTCTCATCTTTCTCTTACCCATTTCCTGACACCTCCTATAACCTGTCACTCTTTTTCATAATTTAGCTCCTGTGTAACCCCCTGAAAAAGAGTGGCAGTAAAATGCTTTGGGCGATACAATTTAAAAAAAAAGTCATCTCCAATCTCATTAACTTGCATCCTCTCTCTCATGCTCCCTTCTCCGTATACTCCACTCTCATCAGTATTCACATCCTTCTCTTGCCCACTCACTGACACCACCTATTCTCTACTATTATAATGTGGATATAAAATGGGGGATCATTTCTGCATTACAATCAATATATAAATTAATTCCCCACTTTTTTGCCACAGTCATCCTTATCATACCTACTTCCTGACACCCCCTATAACCTGTCACTCTTTCTCATAACTTTCCTCCAATGTAACCCCTTGCAAAACAGTGGCATGAAATTGCCTTGCTTGGCGCGATATGATAATATAAATCAAAAGAAAAATTTGTTTCTTACAGTAATGCATTTTCTCATTCTTAATCCTTTATATTTTTTTCCATTTCGACAATTTCTCAGATATTTGAATATATTGAATAATGAATGCTTTAATTATTGCTGACACATTTGGTTTCCTACTTCTGCTGTGAATTTAAAGATTCTTGATAAAACACACGCACACACACACAAACATTTTCTTACTGAACAGCGTAAATATCCTGTTTAAAATGAGGAAAAAACTGGAAGCGGCTGAAATGTGGTTCTACAGAAGGATGCTACGGATATCGTGGACTGAGCATACAAGCAACGACGAGGTGTTAGAAAGAATGGCAACAAAAATGAAATTGATGCTGAGCATCAGGAAGAGACAACTGAAGTTCCTGGGACATGCAATGAGGAAGGAGAGCCTGGAGAACCTGATACTGACTGGACAGATAGAAGGAAGGAGAGACAGAGGAAGGCAGCGGATAACATATTTGCAGGACCTGATCAGGTGGATGACGGAACGGAGGTTGCCAGGAGCAACAGGAGCAAACATACTAAGAGCCACAAGTGATAGGGAGACGTGGAGAGCCATGATCGCCTATGTCCTGAAGGGACAGGGCACATAGAAGAAGAAGAAGAAGAAGAAGAAGAGCATTTAATTTTCAAAATTTAAATTTATTTTTTTATTGTCATCTTTTTTCTATTTTTTTTTTTTTTTGCATATAGCTTTGCATAAATTTTAAAATATATTTGTCTCAGTTAAAATTTCAGTTAGCGTTTTTGGCCTCCTGACAGCAAGTGCTGATTTTAATTTTTCTTTTGAAGCTGTAGGAATTTGAATTCCTGTTAATGGCGGTTTTCGGCTTTCTGGCACTCCCTCTCCCTCTCCATCCATCCCTCTCTCTCTCTCTCTCTCTCGTTATGGTTAATGAAGCTAGAGGTCTAAAAGTGAAATGGAATTCACCATGAGGAATTTAAAATTTCACTCAACTCGGTAAATATTCTGACGGCAGTAGATTACGTCTCTGGTAAGATTGATTGGCACTTTTTCTGAGCGTTTAATTTTCAAAATTAAAATTTATTTATTAATTTTTCTAAAATTTTTCGTTGCATATAGCGTTGGATAAATTTCAAAATATACTTGTGTCAGTTAAGATTTCATTTACCTCTTTAAGGCGTCCCGAGAGCAAGAGCTCATTTTAATTTTTCATTTTCCTTTGAATTGCTAAGGAAAGTATGTTAAAATCCTCTTGTAATGATTATTAAAAAATTTCCTGGTTTAAAACTTAGGAAATTTTGAATTTTAATTTTTTTAATTTTTTAATTTAATTTAATTTATTTTTTTCCCCAATTGGTGTAGATAAACCATACTCTCTCCCGGTTCATACTCCTCCCTTTTCTTTTAAACAGAAATAGAGGCTCATACCTTATTTCCTCTTTAGAAAAAGGGTTCCTGGTTTCTTTTCTATCCTCAGGTCTTAATAGTAGTGTTGTCGTATGCCGTTGCAATGTGTGTGGATGGTGGCGACGTCTATCCATTCTGAGAGTACTGGATTGTCTGTTTCCTGGATGCTGCATCCGACTGGTAGTTAGGAGCCCGAATTCTTGTATAGCGTCTTGAAAGGCTTCTCTGGTCAACAGTTGAATAATATCAGGGTTTCTTGTAGTGCCATGTCGAACATGGATGAGTGTCCCTGCAAGTACCTCTGATGAGCAACCCTGTGGCCACATTATGTTTGAGCCTGTGCCATTTTCCTTCCTACACATGTTGCATTGAACGACCGACTGATGCCCCTCCTTACCAAAAATCACATAGGCCCCTCCTTACCAAAAATCGCTAATTATGACATCACAACAATTATGAATTAAAACTAATCCAAGTAAAAAAATCACATAAACCTGTTAATATCTCTTTCTCGAACATCTGCGGTATTCGTACCAAATTTTGCATCGTCGAATCCTTCCTCCAAGTAAATTCACCTGACATCTTAGCTCTCTGTGAAACTAACCTTGACCCCTCTTTTTCCTTCCTCTGATTTCTATAAACCTGGTCAACGAACATCTCCCTCTAGGTAGGGTGATTTTTTTTAATCCCCAGATCATTCCTACATGTGTCTATGTCTCTCTCTACTAAGCTCGGTTAGATTTTTTTTTTTTTCGCTACCGCTCATTTTCATTTCGTGACTCTTCCGTACTTGACATATATGTATATATATAACCATTTCCTCTCATCCATTCGCTCATATATTTGTATTTGGATACTTCAATGCCCACCAGGGTAGTGGCTGAAAAACTCCGTCACAGATATTGCTGGTGTTCATACCATGAATTTTACAATCACTCATTCCCTTACGCAAGTGCTTGGGAATACCAGGTACTGTAAGCATATAGTGACGGATGTGCGTTGTGGTGCAGAGAAATCGGTGAGCCGTTCGAATTCCATTTGAATACCCTGCGTTCACTTAAGCACTGGTACCCTTGGGAAAGGTATTAATCCGTCCCTTCCTTCCAGTTATGGGTTAAATAACAGGGTAGGGCTTGGGGACCCAGCAGTTAAAAACAAATCTCAATGAATCTTGATACTCGAAAAGAAAAAAAAACTATTACTAGACACAAAACTTATATAAAAACAATAATAAATTGTTGAAAGAAAAAGTTATTACCAGCAATAAATAAATAAAATTTAGTTGGCAATAAATGACCCGCCGACGTTGATATGCCATAAAAAAACACAACAACCAACCGATCTTACGCAAGTGGTTGATTTCTCCACGCGTTTCTATAATAACCCTAATGATTCATGGCTAGATCTCTGTATCACTTTTATTCCTGACTCTTGTTATGTTATGCAGGTTTGCCCTTTTGGCAACTTTCATCATGCTGTGGTTTCTCTTAATATCTCCTTCCATCCCCTTCAAGGAACTGATGACCAGCAGAATATCTTACTGCTACCAAAATGTAGTCGGGGAGTCGCTCCACAATTTACGGTATGACGTCCCTTGCAAGTTGAAGATTGTGCATCCGAGGTCTCCTCTTGGGTTAAAGCCGGCATCGATGCTTTTATCTCAGCCATTAAGTTACGACTTAAACCCATTCGTCTCCCTGGTTCTCCCTTGCTTGCCCAGCCACACGAATCTCTTATTCAGGCTTTATCGGAGTCACGCGTCTAAACAAAATAGGTGGCTTTTGCCTCTTCTCATAATGAGTGCAAGATGATCCTAAATAATTCTAAGTTGTTGTTTACTGAAAGAATAAAGCAGCATATAGCATCTCGCAAGTTCGGCTCCAAAGGCAACTGGCAGCTCTGTAAAAATATGTTAAATATGAGCAAGCCGTCCATTCTCACTTTAATCAATGAATTTGAGGTCCTCAAATTTTCAGCGAACAAGACTGAATGCTTTGCTCGCAGAACCGCCACCAACTCGTCATTTGATTTGTCCGGGGTATCCGCACGCGACTTCTCACCTAGAACTGAGGCTCAACTGAGTAATGATCACATTATCCTCTCGCTAGTCTTTAACCTAATTTCAAAGCTTTGCCCACGTAAGGCGAGTGAAGGTGACGGAATCCCAATCATTGTCTTGAAGAAATGCACCCTCAACTCTTCTTTGTCCTCTCCAAACTGCCTCTCTGCTTTTTTGCTGCTTACTGGAAATCCTCCTCTGTGGTTCCTGTATTTAAAAACGCTGGAGAACACCCAGACCATTCTAATTATCGCACTATAAGCCTCCTACCGATTTTTGTCAAAGTGTGCGAGGCTAGTATCAATGCTGAAGGGGTTCAACATCTCACAGCCCACGGCCTTTTCTCCGATAAACAGTATGATTTACGCTTCACCAGCTCTACTGCTGATATGTTAACGACCAACACAAGGCTCTCGATGAGAACGGCGAAGCTCGAGCTGTTCCACTAGATATCTCCAAAGCATTTGACTGTCTGGCATGCTGGCCTTCTACGCTAGCTTCAGGGCTATAGTATAACTGGACGCTTGTTTGACCTAATCCAATCGTTTCTTTCAATCGCGTAATGAAGGTAGTATTGAATGGGCATGCTTCCAAATACTATCATACGAACGCTGGTGACACTCAAGACTATATTATAGGTCCTACGCCTTTGACTTTCATCAACGATCTTCCTGATATAAGCAGATCCCAAGTAGACATCTATGCTGGCGACACCACCATTTAGTCCCGCCTCAATAAAATACCTGCTAATCTTGAAAATCGGTGGTGGATTGGGATAAGAAATGGCTCGTAAATTTTATTGCTTTCAAAACGAAGCTGATATCCTTTAACCACCAGAACCAACGGTTCAACCCATCATCAGTATGGATCAGGCTTGTCTCCCTGAAAGCAAAACACTGCGCCTCCTCGACCTAACTCTATCCTGCCGATGCCAAATGGAATGACTACATTGAATCCATAGCTACAAGGAAGTTTCGTTCACTGTGTAGGGCCAGGAATTTTTTCTCATTTGAATCCATCTTGCATATGTATAAATCTACCATCCGATATTGCATCCGATATTGCTGTCACAACTGGTCATGTACCCGTGCTATTCATTTCGGGGTTCTTGACAAAAATCAATCTGAGAATCTTCAATGCAATTGAGCCCGACCTGATAGCTCATTTACAGCCATTTTCTCAACGACATAATGTGGCTTCCCGCTGTCTCTCCTTTTCACGGCTTATGTTCCGATGAGCTTCGCTCCCTGGTGCCAGTTCTGTATGAATTTAGTCGAGCTACTAGACTAGCAATTAGGTCCCATCCTTTTAACGTCAAACCGATCAAATGTAACCACAAATTCTACTCCATCAGCTTCTTTGCTCACACTTCCTACCTGTGGAATTCACTTCGGTAGACTTTCTTCTCTGACAGTTAAAATCTCGAAGAATTTACATGCAGTGTCAATTACCACCTCTTATTTCCTTGAGCAGCATCCTTTCCATGACAACTCTTGTATCATGTTCTTCTTCTTCTTCTTCCTTTCCACTCTACTCCCACACCAGTGTTCCCATCCTTCTCTTACCTATTCTCTGATTTCCCCTGTAACTGGTTTCTCTTTCTCGTCACTCACCTCTTATGTGACCCCCTGCGCACCAGTAGCAGTTCTGCCTTGCCTGGGGTGAAATGATTAAAAAAATACATCATGGATTTGATAAACTTTCCTCTATGATCGCTAGATGCAATAAATTTAAGAGCAGAGCTGAACAGACTGCAAATTCTTCTGTGGAAATGGATAGATGTGACTGTAAGTTCTATGCTAGAAGATTCTTCCCACGCGCTTGTCGCATGCGAAAATCTCACCCAGCTTCATGCTAACCAGTAAATTTTTTTTTAATCGTAACACCCCGAGCAAGGCGGTCACGCTACTGATGTGCAGTGGGCTACGTAAGAGTGAAAAGATTGGGAAAGAGAAAGCCAGAAACCACATCCTAAACAGGGAACAAAGGATGAGCCTCTTCACCTGTTCAAAAAACGTGGGTGGAGTGTGAACCGGGCGATAGTTCAGTCTATCTACTCCAAGTGAAAAAATAAGAAAAAAGAAAAAAAAGAAAAGTGAAAAGATTGGAAAAGAGAAAACCGGAAGCCACATCCTAAACCGGGAACAAGGGATGAGCCTCTTCACCTGTTCAATTGACATGGGTCTTAAAAATAAATTAATGGCAACATCAGTTGTTAATTGACGGTTCTCTCTCCTTCTTAATGTTTTTTCTCATATCCCTCAACTCCTTGTGCCTTAAAGATTTTATTGCCTTCCTTGGGGTCAAATGATTTTAAAAAATCACTACGAAAGTAGGTAGTTAATTTTGAATTGTAAGAATCAGGAAGAGACAACTGAAGTTTCTGGGACATGCAATGAGGAAGGAGAGCCTGGAGAATCTAATACTGACTGGCCAGATAGAAGGAAAGAGAGACAGAGGAAGGCAGCGGATAACATATTTGCAGGGCCTGATCAGGTGGATGACGGAACGGGGGTTGCCAGGAGTATCAGGAGCAAACATACTAAGAGCCACAAGGGATAGGGAGACGTGGAGAACCATGATCGCCTACGTCCTGAAGGGAATTGGCACATAGAAGAAGAAGAAAGTTTTCTATCGAGTTTAAAATACATGACTCCTTTCTTTTTGCCTGTAATCTATCGCGTTATTCGCGTGTTGAATAGACAGGAATTTCAGGAGGAAAAAAAAAAAACGAGGAAGCAGAGGACGTCGAGCCAATGAAATAAAAGGATTGGATGACGTGGAAAAGCACAAAGAAGTAGAAAGGTTTAGGGAAGTAGAGAATGGGGAGTGAAGAAAGGATGGGATTTTCTTGATGTTTTTTGGATGGCGTGGAGGAGGACCCGCGCAGTATATCAGATCTGAATGACTGTAATTTGTTGACTCAAAGAATGTCAGTGGAACGCAAGATTTCGCGACAAAAGACATTGGCAATTAGAAATGAGGGAAACATTTTCAGAAATAATGGAACTCGGAAAGACAGGAATTCTAATGCCAAAGAAATGTCAGCGCGTTAGAACAAATGTACACGCATTTCGGTTAAAGGAAAAGGCTTGGTCTGGCACAAGGCCAGAAGAAAAGAGCTGTGCCTGAAAATAAGAATCAGCATTGCCGTAGCTCTTACGTGTTAGGGACTTTATTGTTTTGCTTTGTTTGACATGATATTTAAATAAATAGAAAATTCTAAAATAAACTAGAGATAAACCAAATGAATATTCCGAAATAAATTTAAGAAAAATTAATCAAATCGAAGTGAAGACACATTTTTGATTATATATATATATGATAGATCATACGCTGAAAAAGCTGCCTCCTTCTACCGATCGCCCATAGTTCAGAAGTAGAATCGCCGACTGACGATTCGGTCTGGTTTCAATTCTTGGTAAAAGCACTCGGATGTCTAACTGTACTGATGAGCTGTGATAGAGCGAAACAGATCTGTCTGCGGATGACTATATATATATATATATATATATATATATGTGTGTGTGTGTGTGTGTGTGTGTGCATCTGTGTGTGTGTGTGTGTGTGTGTGTGTGTGTGTGTGTGTGTAATAATATTCAATCGAATGTGAAAATGGCGAGACAAAATGAAATATTTAGTAACGACCTTTTCGCCGGCGAGACTATTGCATTCTTTGGTATTCTAACCTGAGGAAACCAATCAAATGGTTGTGAAGTGTGTGTGTGTGTGTGTGTGTGTGTGTGTGTGTGTGTGTGTGTGTGTGTGTGTGTGTGTGTGTAATAATATTCAATCGAATGTGAAAATGGCGAGACAAAATGAAATATTTAGTAACGACCTTTTCGCCGGCGAGACTATTGCATTCTTTGGTATTCTAACCTGAGGAAACCAATCGGTTAAAGGAGTGTGTGTGTGTGTGTGTGTGTGTGTGAGTGTGTGTGTGTGTGTGTGTGTGTGTGTGTGTGTTTTGTTGTTATCTGAAACAAAAGTGAAGATGATGAAATGAGGTGAAAATGTTTTTATTAGAGACACGTTTCGCCGGAGAATTTTTTTTTGCCATCTTTGTTTTGATTAAAAATAAGCTTGTCAAACGGAAGACCTCAAAGATAGCAGACGATTTCTTCGATAAATAATTCCACTTTTCAAATAATCTTCATGCACACAAGCACACACTGTTGTGGATTCTTGTTTAGAAAACTACACAATATAGTAATAACACAAATCAGATATGAGAGGAAAAATATATTCAAGTATATTGAACTAAAGATATACAACCTGTACACGGTTAGTGGATTCAGGAATACTTGTTAGTAGGAGTCAAATATATACAAAGAAGTAAGTCCGGGTAATAAGTCTATATTCTTGCTGACCAACGAGCGGCAGTTCAACTGCTTTGACAAGCACTACAACTCTAACAACTATATTTAGTTGTCCCTCCCATTAAGGGCAACATGTGACACATGGTCAGTTTTGACTGGGATTTCCGGGCTATATGGCCCGGCCAAAAAATGTCTGTCTATTTTTGCCCAGTCGTGCTTCTACTTTTCGGCGAAACCACGACTGGGTTATTGCTCTCTGCTCGGAAGCAGAGAGCGCCATCTACCCGATGGCAGAGAGCTGACAGTGTTATAGTTGAAGAGTCTCAACAACTCTAACAGCAACAAGTCTCTAACACAATACAGACTCATATGTTCTCTGTAGGCAAGGTTATTTGTATACCTTGGATGAGTCCACTGAGTGTGTACAAACGGGCGCTTCTCAACACACACATACACAGATAAACATATTCTAAAGGTACATCAACGATGTTACTGTGACCAAGAGACAACTTGCCAGACAATTTAACACCTTACGCAAGGAAAAGATTTTCGAAAAAGTAAAGAAAAAAAAAAAAAGAAAAAGAACAGAAAGAATGAAAGAATGCAAACACCGACCGACGCAGTAATGACAAGGACAGTAATCAATTGAATTTTTAATTCGATAATATTTCTTATTATGAACGCTATTTTAGTATTTTAGTTTAGAAGTTGAGAGCTCTGGTTTTGTACAAAATTAAATTAACGTCTACCATCGAAATTATTATTAAAGAAAATGTTCGAACTCGACTCCCCGCTTGGAACGAGAAACCGGGGGGAGCCTAGTTCGAAAAAACTTGCTTATTAATTGATGTGGCTTGTCCAGCGGTCAAGGAATTTGAAAAACTGTCAAAATATAAAAACCTGGAAATTGAAATAGAAAAAATGTGGAAATTGAAAACAAGAATCGTGCCAGTGATAGTAGGTGCACTTGGAATGATAAAAAATGGAACAAAACAACACATTGAAAGAATCCCTGGAAACCCCAGCTTAAGAGATATACAAAAAATTGTCTTGTTAAGTACAGCCCACAAACTAAGGAGAACTTTGCCTATGTAACGCTAAGGATGATAGGGGAGATAGAAAAAACATGAAATGGAACCATAACATCACACCACGACCTGCTTTAGGTCTTCTCGAAGACTTGGTAGGTAGTGTAACCATAGCAGAAATCGATTTATAATGACATACTATTACTACTACTACTACTACTACTACTAATAATAATAATAATAATTATTATTATTTGATGTAATGAATATACATACACCTTGGTTCCCCTAACAATAAAATGATTGGCTGGTGTCAGCCATATATACAGACTAAGGCGGGGACGCGTGGGACTACGCCTATTGACTAAGCCTATTGCATAAGCCTACGCCTAGGCATACTGCATACGTCTACGACGAGTACCAGTCTATTATGGTTACTTGCAAGATTGTCCTACTCGGTTACATTTGCAAAACCACTTAGCTACTTCGAATAATATATCCCATTCAGGGACATACCATTATTATTATTATTATTATTAATATTATTATTATTATTATTATTGTTGTTGTTGTTGTTGTTGTTGTTGTTATTATTATTATTAATAATAATTAATTAATAATAATAATAATAATAATAATAACAACAACATTTTCTGAGTTTTACTGCTGACACATGCATTCGCCCACATATATACGCATGCGCAGAACTACATGTATAAATACTTGTTGAAAAATGGTCGCTAATCTTCTGCATCTATTTCAAACTTATCAGCGAAATTCTCTGAAAGTTTTTCTGGCGACATTTTATTTTCTCTTAATGGGCTAATGGATTCACTCTCCTCTTTCTACGAGACATACTTCTGCAGACGCAAGGAATGGAATTATGGAGATGACAGACACCTGTTAATGCCTTCTGTTGGCCGGAAGTAAAGCTGGAATCATTCTTTGTTACCATTTTTTTCGTTTTTCTTTTCCTTTCTCTCCGTATTATTTGCCTTCATTGTTTTCCCATTTTTCTCTCACGATTTTTCTGTCAGCCTTTCCCAGATGACACTGATCGGAACTATTTCCGATTTCACGTTCGATTTTCTTTTACAAACGCGTCGGTTTTTTTTTTGGTTTTTTTTACCCATTTATATCATGATTTATAAATCACACCCAGATGGTGCATAGGGCAGCAACTTTTTGTTGCTTTTTTCTGTAACAAACTGTTTTTTTAACGGGGCAGAGTTGTTAGCCCTGCGCCCAAACCCCAAACCCCAAACCTGAAGAATCGGTGGACCATTTTTGGTCCTTACGTTTACAGCACCTGGTGTTCTCAAATGGTCACCCATTTAAGTACCGACCAGGCTCGATGTTGCTTAACTTCGGTGATCGGACGGGAACCAGTGTATTGAACAGGATATAGCCGTAGAAACCTAATTTATATGTTTTACCTCAATTCTGTTCTCTTTTCATTGTTTTTCTTTCTCTTTCTCTCTCTCTCTCTCTCTCTCTACACCCACATATATATGTATGTATATATTTGTTTCACTCGTCCCCCTCTCTCTCTCGCTCTATCTATCTTAACGTCATTTATCTAATAAAATATATATATTCAGTTTTCTCTCACTTTCTTTATCTATTTCATCGTCAATTATCCCCCGCTCCCTCTGTCCCTCTTTCATATATATATATATATATATATATATATATATATATATATATATATATATATATATCAGCATGCTCTTTTAGGTATAGAAGAATCCAAAGGAGTATCCTGTACATACACTGGTAAGAGAACTTTCTAAGAGAGCAATTTAGGCAGAGACGTTATTTCATGGTAAATCGGAAGTATCGGGCCTATTTCCGGCGAACCATCATCAGCTTCCGTCTTTCTTATTCCGTTTTTTTTTTAGGCCTTTGTGAATTTCATTCATGTAAAATCT
This sequence comes from Ascarosepion bandense, assembly GCA_037127315.1. NCBI lineage: Eukaryota > Metazoa > Mollusca > Cephalopoda > Sepiida > Sepiidae > Ascarosepion > Ascarosepion bandense. The sequence goes on along the minus strand of JBBBDQ010000664.1, from coordinate 1,336,379 downwards.
TCTGTACAATAAAAACGGAAGCTGATGATGGTTTGCCTGAAATAGACCCATACTTCCGATCTACTATGAAATAACGTGTCTGCCTTAAGTTTTCTTATATATATATATATATATATATATATATAGATAGATAGATAGATAGATAGATGGGAGTTTGTTAGCCTGGGTTGCGATCGTCAGACAAACTGATTAGGTTTTTTAAAAATTGGCTATATGTAGCGAGACGCAGCTTTTATAAGGCATCTTTAGCGATGGCTTGAAAATAAGACTTTCACTGTCAATCTGTTGTCAGCTTGACCTGCATTTGCCCCTCCTATTATAACACAATCTGTTCAGTCAAAATATGTTTATCTATTACGTGAAAAGTCTTCCTTAGAGATGAGATAAAAAAAAATCACTTTTAGAAATAGAGGGTTGGCGATGGATTCCTGGTAAAAGATATAATTTTTCAACCGATTTTCAAAAATTACAGAATATTTTATTGGGAAGGAACACAAAAAACAAAACTAAAAAGGATTCAAACTGAACACACAGTAACACACACACACACAGCCTGGATCAGGCTAGCCTCCCTGCGAGCAAAACGCTACGCCTACTTGGCCTAACACTCTCAGCGGACCTCAAGTGGAATGGTTATATCGAATCCATAGCTAAATCAGCTGTAAAAAAAGGTCGGTTCACTGTGCAGGGCCAGGAAGTTTTTATTTTCTCGTCTGAGTCCATCCTGCGCCGATATAAATCTACCATCCGCCCGTGTATTGAATACTGCTGTCATATCTGGTCGTGTGCCCCTGCTATTCACCTCGGGGTACTTGACAAAATCTGTAATGTGATTGATACTGACTTAGCAGCTCAGCTGTAGTCGCTCTCTCACCGTCGTGGCGTGGCTTCCCGGTGCCTCTACTACACATGATTTTAAGGCTTCTGCTCCAATGAAAACTCACTGGTGCCCTCTATGTATGAATTTACAAGAGCTATTAGATTAGCAACTAGGTCCCACCCTTTTACAGTGAAACCGATAATTGTTACCATAATTTCTACTCTAACAGCTTCTTTTCTCGCACTTCCCGCGTGTGGAATTCCCTTCCACATTCTTGCTTCCAATCTCCAGGAATTTAAATGAAAGGTGAATAGACATCTCTTATCTCATTAACCCGCATCATTTCTCTGAAGCTATTTTCTCTATCCACTCCACCCCCATTACACCGGTATTCTTATGCGTCTATTACCCTCTTCCTGATATTTCCTATAACTAACCCCTCTTTCTCATCACTTTCCTCTAAGTAATCCCCTGCGCCACAGTGGCAGTAAAATGTCTTGCTTGGGGTGAAATGATAAAAAAAAGTGGGGGTTGTTCATAGGTACAAATAAAATAATAATAGTAATTAAAAATTATAAGATCAATAAGTTAATTTTACTTTTTCTAAATTTTAAGTGGATTATAAAAGAAAATAATAATTTAAACGAATTGCCAGTACAATAATCTAATTTTTAAAAGTTATTTTTTAAGTTCATAAGTAAAAATAAAATAATAATTGTTATTAAAAAATATTATATAAATAAGCTATTTTCTTTAAACTATAAGTTGACTAGCAGTATAGCCCGACGTTGCTCGGGTGTAATGAAAGCTTTAAAACTAATCCATGGCCATTGGCACGAAAGACTAAAAAGTAATAGTTTTGTTTCCAATTAAAGCTAAACTGTAGACTGAAAGAAAAATGAATATATGTAAGTCAAATTTTGATTTCTTGGTATCGATATCAAATAAGTTTTTTCGTCGTAAACTGAATTTTATGTCCTCTGAGCAAATGGTATCATGGCTGAGACTAAGAACTACAATTATACCTACTTAGAGCCAAACCCGAAGCAAAAACTAAAATAAAAGGGTTGAAAAAAATACAGACATACAGGCAGATAAACAGACACACACACAAACATTTTGACTTTTCGCTCATTCAGTGAAATAAATTAGAGTGCTCTAGCTATTGGGCGCGTATAATGATATGCGCTAAAAAGTCTGCCTACTTCCACCGAACGCCCATAGTAGAGTCGCCGACTGGCGCCATTTCGGTCGGGTTTCAGTCGTGGGTAAAAAAGCAATCAGAGTCTAACTGTACTGATGAGCGAAAACAGATCTGTCTGCGGATGACAATAAAAAACAATATATATATATATATATATTATCGATTTTCTGCACTATTGTAAGAACTGCAACCTTGAAACTTCTGAATATCGTTTCTTATGTCTTTGTCTATGAGTGTATCAAATTTGATTAAAATCGGACCAATTTTCTATAACCTATCTAAAAACACTCGCAGACGTTTACAGTACAACTGTGTAAATTTTCAAGAATATCGGTTCAGCCGTTTCGGAGTCTATAGGTAACGGACACAGACACGCATACACACACACCAACAATGTTCCATTGATAAATAAGTTTAGATTATCAAAAGTACTAAGAAAATAATAATTTACTTGAGCTACAAAACTGGCATCAAGGTCCCACCCTTTTACCGTTAAATCTACCAAATGCAGCCGACAATTCTACTCCACCAACTTATTTTCTCTCACTTCTCGCCCGTGGAACTTCGTTCCGTATAATTGCTTTCCTGACAGCTACAACCTCCCGGAATTTAAATGCAATGTCAATTCCCATCTCTTATCCACTTGACTCTAGTCCTTTCTACATCACCCCGTGTATCTTGTTCTTTTCCTTTCTCTCTACCTTCGCAACTGTCTTCACACCTGTGTTTCCCATCCTTCTCTTGCCCTTTCTTGAACACTCTCTTCCATATACTTGCTTTCCTGGCGGCTACAACCTCCCGGAATTTAAATGCAATGTCAATTCCCATCTTTTATCCACTTGACTCCATTCCTTTTCTCGTCCTTTCTAAATCACTCCGTGTATCTTGTTCTTTTCCTTTCTCACTCTACCTTCGCAACTGTCATCACTCCTGTATTCCTATCCTTCTCTTGCCCTTTCTCTGACACCCCCTGTAACTCGTTCATCTTTATCTTCGCTGAAACTTTTACTCTCTTATGTAGCCCCCTGTGCATCAGTGGCGGTATCGCCTTGCTTGGGATGAAACGATTAAAAAAATCTAGAAAGTTAAACAAATAAGTTTAATAAGCTATTTTTTAAAAATAGAAGGAGAATTCCTTTGTAAGTATAGGGAGACGCATATTTGCGTCTCGCTGTCATGCTTAAGGAAGTACCTGTCCCCTAAATATATACTCTGCATCTGCAATAACCAGATCAGACGAAAAACGAGTATATTGCTGACAACTTAATTATTTTCTACCCTACAAACTCTTTCCCAAACAGGCAACATTGCTAGCCGCCTGTCCTTCTACCTGTAATAAATATTCGGGATAACTTTATACATTGGTTCAGTCAGTTAAGTATCATACATGATACACGCTTTGGGCGATCATGTCTCAAAAAAGACATGACTGACTGGGCAGAAGATTATCCCGCAGTAGATTGCCATTGCTTTCTGCGGTAGACTGGTTGCCAGCCAAGGCTATAGAACCCAATCTGTCCTGTTATTTGACTCATAGGTAAAGGGAAAAGAAATCTATTATATTATTATGTAGTAATTAATGGGGGATTGGTCTCCTATTGTTATGAAGTAATAAACTGATCCCCCACTTTATGACCAATATAAGCCTTAATCATTATTCCAACTATTATATTTAGTCAGTCAGTTAAGTGCCATAAGTGATACACGCTTTAGGCGATCATGTCTCAAAAAGACATGACTGACTGGGCAGAAGATTATCCTGCAGTAGGTTGCCATTGCTTTCTGCGGTAGACTGGTTGCCAGCCAAGGCTATAGAACCCAATCTTTTCTGTTTTTTAACCGCTAACTGGAGGGAAGAAACGGATTAATACCTTTCCCAAGGCAATTTGTGCTTAAGTGAATGCAAGGAATTCAACTGGAATTCGAACTCGGCTCCCCGATTTGTCGTTCCGAGTCGATATTCACTGCACCACAACGCACATTCATTGGTTACACCATTCATTCACAGACGCCTCGTTTTTGCGCTTTTAGTTGTCTCATCATTATCATTTATATTAAACAGTATCTTTATTTGTAAATACCTACCTGAAAATTTGAGAAAAAATCTTTTAATAGTAATTTTCAATGTAAGGCAGAAATCGAACCTGCTATTCATTGCTAAAGAGTAACGCGTAAATCGTAGAAGTGGTGTCTGTTTTTAAATTTTTCTTCTCCAGAGAGCTCATTCTAAGGAGAGCATAATATATTTGTTACAGACACACACAGACACACACACACACACACACACACACACACATACACACACACACACACACACACATATATATATATATATATATATATATATATATATGAACCTTCCCTGATGATCCGTTTAGGTGAAACCGTGGTAGGTTTTTTGGCTCACTAGATTAATTTACTTATTCTGCTCTGCTTACGTATTGAACGCTTTTTTGTTATTGAGTACTCGTCTCGGGTTTTTGTTTGGTCTACGTACTGGCTCGGTCCAAATCCCTTTGGCTGATGTTCATGTGCTTAGCTCGTTCTTTTTTTGCAACCATTTTTTCCTTCCGCATATATACGCGGAGGGTTTTTACAAACGAGTATAGTGATAAAATTTGCATTTATATATATATATATATATATATATATATATATATATATATATATATAAAGATGGCGAAATAGAGAATAGAGGGAGATTAAAGAATGTATTAAATCCGATATATCTCTAATTTAATTGTTTAAACGTTATTTTTAATGTATTTTCATATTTGAGTAAATGGCTTGTTATTTTTTTTTTATTATTAAACAGTATTTTTATTTAAATATACCAGAATATTTGAAAATTCTTCTTAGAAAAATATGCGCCCTCTAAAAACAATTTAATAATCTTTTCTTTGTATCTAACGAAATTGTTGTGTTTCTTAATACGTTACTTAACTTTTGGAAGGCATGTTTCACCATCGCCCTGTGACTGCTGATTTCAGTGACGCACTTTCTGTCCCCTACAAGTGTGCATATTATATCAAAATTGCCGTGCCCGGAAAGCGACAGCTGACAGTGTGTTTGATATCTCCACCTAACCCAGCCCAGGTAAAAGTAAAGATCCACCAAACCCTCACGGGTAGGTCTTTTTCTGTGAAACAAGGACCAGCTGGTAAGGCAGCCGTCCATTCGAAACATTATTTGAAGCGGCAACAATCGACTAACGCCGACATTTCAAAGAAAGACAAAAATGTCTTCGTATTCAAGAAAACATTCCTATTCGTAGATACGTATGGTAACAAAGAACATTGGTGATAGTAAAAAAAAGTGAGATATACACACACACACATATATATATATATATATATATATATGTGTGTGTGTGTGTGTGTGTGTGTGTGTGTGTGTGTGTGAAAAGTGTATGTATATAATTATAAATATCAATATATATATATATATATATATATATATATGCAATTTGTTATATATATTATATTGTTTACATATTATATATGCGGGGTACTTATTTAAGTGATAGAGCAGAAATATTCATATAGATAGGTGTGAGTTTGTGACACTGGATTTCACGCTCTTGCGATCGTCAGACAAATTCTGACGATCGCAAGAGCGTGAAACCCAGGGTTACAAACTCACACCTATCTATATGAATAATTGGTGATAGGGGATATATATATATATATATATATATATATATATATGTATGTGTGTGTGTGTGTGTGCAGGATACACGTATATTTATTGATTATAATATGAATATATACACATATAAACGAAGACAAATACATACACAAAGAGAGCAAAAAACAAATATATATATATATAATTGTTCACCTAGTACAAGCCTCACTGCAAGAGTCACTCAAGTTCCTGAAGTATTTATGCAGGTATTACGGGTATTCACTAAATAAATAAACGTTTAAAGTAATAATAATAATAATAATAATAATAATAATAATAATAATATATATATATATATATATATATATATATATATATATATATATATATATATATATATATACAGCAGATAATTTTCTAAGCATATACTGTTGAATATGAGACGATGAATGTCGATTATGTTTAATCATGAGCCGTTCTAAACTTCGTATTTTGACTTTAATTTCAGTTGAAAATAAAGACAAAAATTCTCCAACTTTCAGTTCACAATACAATACAATATACAATACAATAATCCTCAGTCATACACACATAAAATTGAAGGCCATCTACATTAAATCTAAACAACCCACACTAAATAAAATCACGTTTAAATCTGGTCATAACACATTACATTTTCATTTAAATATATGGTTCTGTTATCATTTCGAGGTCTTACGAGGTGTGACGTCATAGAACCGCATTACAAATTTCCGAAATGCGTTTGCTATTTTTAGTAACTGTTGCCGTTGCTTAGCAAAGTTTTATGTCAACACAAGATAAAATCGTCGCTGATGGTGGATGTTTTTGTGTTAACGTCCTTGTAACCTCTCTGAAGATGGCTCATGTGAGCCGAAAGCTAAGAACCAACTTAATAAAAAAATATCCAAATGCTGGAGAATTTTTGTCTTTATTTTTAACTGAAATGAAAGCCATAATACGATGTTTAGAACGGCTCATGATTAAACATAATAGGCATTCATCGTCTCTTATATTTAACAGTATATGTTTATAATATATATATATATATTTATTATCCTAAAGTGCTTGATGTAGGAGTGTAGATAAGCACAAAGGTTCTGTCACATTAACTGAGCAGAATATTTGTGCGTATATATATATATATATATATAATTTTCAAACGAGTTGTTACGCATAATAACTCGTTTACAAATAAAAGAATTAAAAATATTCAAAAGTTCTGCAATATAATTTTAATGAATGCTTTTTAATACAACTGTGTACTGGTTTAATTTTATAATGACCAAAAAGTAAGTAATTAAATAATTATATATATATATATATATATATATATATATATATATATATATATATATATATATACCGCTTAGAATGGCTTAAAAAGTATATACTTACGCGCTTGAGAATTGCTAATGAATTGGCCAAAAGCGCTAGGAAAATCAAAAACTATGTAAAATTTTTATGCTCCTAAAAAAATAAAAAAAAATAAATGTAAGAATGCTGGAAAACCTCAGCAAAAGACTGATTAAACCATCCTTGTCGTCTGTATTCGGAGAAAGAGTCGGAAAAATACGGTTGCTGCCTAATTAAATATATATATATATATATATATATATATATATATATATATATATTTATTTATTTAGGCAGCAATCGTTTTTTACGAAAAAAAATACGGTTGCTGCCTATATATATATATATATATATATATATATATATGTATTTTTTATTATTTTATTAAATTACTGATCCCCAAAATTAAATTTCGCGGGGCTTCTAATGATTTCCAGGACTTGTTAAAGTCGGATATTAGAACCTTAAAAAACTCTAAGTACCTGTGGGTAAAATCCGACAAATCTAATAACATTTATAAATGTGATCCTTCAAATTACCTAAGTATTCTTAAAACTAACCTAACTAGTAATTACAAAGTAGACAGAAGAAACCTAACATTATCTGAAATTAATGTAGATACAGCTAAATTTGCTAACGAGTTAAATATTAGTGATAAAATTGGCAAAGTTTCTACCAAAGAAGCTTACGTTTTATTTAAGGACCACAAACCAAACTTCCAAAATAAATTACAAACTAGGCTGATTAATCCTACTAAAAGTGACTTAGGCATAATTTCTAGGGAGATTCTAAAAAACCTAATAGAGAATTTGCAATCGAATTTACAACCAAACATTTGGAAAAGTTCTTCGGATACCATATACTGGTTTAATAACATCAATAATAAGTCTAAGTCTACCTTCCTTAAATTCGATATTGTTGACTTCTATTCTTCTATACCAAAAGACCTTCTTGAAAGTTGCTTACATTTTGCTAAAAATTACGTGGATATTTCGGATAGCGATTATAAGATTATCTTAGCGACTAGAAAATCCATTCTCACCTTTAACAACATGGACAAAAGGGCCAAAGGATAGTTTTGATGTCCCTATGGGAGCGTATGATTCAGCCCAGGTAGCAGACCTTGTAGGTATTTATATTTTAGATGTTCTAAGTAGATTCTTAAACCCAAAACAAACAGGCCTATATCGAGATGATAGATTAATATTTATCTCTAATTCCAATGGTACCTATACAAATAGAATACACAAAAAAATAATTAGAGCCCTAAATTACCTTGGTTTTAAGGTTGAAGTTACTTCTAATCTTAAAATTGTAAACTATCTAGATATCACCCTTAATTTAAATGATGGATCCTACCAGCCATTTCTCAAAGAAAATAATTCTCCCACTTATATTAATATTTTATCCCACCACCCCAAAAATATTATAAAACAGATACCCAATATTGTGAATAATAGAATTAACCAATTATCATCCAACATTCAAACTTTCAACGCAAGTAGAGATATTTACTATAAGGCCCTTCAAAAAAGCGGATATAAGAACAAATTAACATATAATAAACCTACAATAGACCCTGAATCATTTAAACTAAAAATAAAAGAAACTGTAGAAAAAGGAAGATAATTTGGATTAACTCTCCTTATTGTAAATTAACTAATATCAATATTGGTAAATATTTTCTCAAATTATTAGACAAAAATTTTAATAACGGTAATTTTTTACGAAAATTTTTAATAGGTACACCCTTAAAATCAGCTATTCTTGTACCCCTGATATAGACAACCTCATTAATTCCTATAATAGAAGTATTCTAATGAATTTACGTAATACTGATTCTGGGTCCGGAATTTTGAATGAATGCAGTTGTAGCTCTGTGGACGCCTGCCCGGTTGAGGGCAAATGTAAATCCACCCAGGTGATTTATGAAGACCGCATTTCTCCATTAAACAACAAAAATAACTACCGAACCTATATTAGTATGTCCGCTGGACCTTTTAAGCAGAGACTTTATAACCACAGGTATTCTTTTTCGAACCCGGGTCAAAAATACCAGACAGCCCTTTCACGGATATTCTGGAAAATGAAAGAGAAAGGGCTGAATCCTGTAATTAGCTGGAAACTGATAGGTTCAGTCCGTATTCAAAGGAATTTTCGTGATAGGTGCTGTCTGTGCTTGCTAGAAAAAATGTTAATATTGAAGTATCCTTACCAGCACCTGCTCCTGAATTTTAGAATGGAATTTATTAGTAACTGTCGCCATAAAGCTACCTTTGTGAATACTTACATTTTAAATTCCTAATTTTTAGATTTTACGATATTAAAAATAAAAATAAAAATAAAAATAAAAATATAAATTTAATGAGTTTTGATAAATTAATTTAATTTTAACTTTAAATAGTAGTTTAACCCCTCTACCTTCCTCTCTGTCTCCTTTAAATGTCTGTTTTTATAAAATATGGATTCTTTTATTAAACCCCTTTTTCCTCTGTTAGTATTTATCTTTTTAATATTTTTTTCACATCATAAATTTTATAAATTTTATAATTTTTCGATATATAATTTTTTAAAAATTTATATAAAAGTTTTTTTAAGATTAACATTTTTTTTTAGTTTGTCTATACCTAAAAATATTTTTAATTAGATTAACATAATTATTTTTTTAAAATATTATTTCTATTTTTTCCCCTAATATACTTTTTCAAAAATTTCTCTTTTTTCTAAAACTTTAATCCTTTTAAACATTAAAATTTAGTTTGTTTTGGCACGTATCGAGCGTTTTCTATTAAAAATTTTTCCTTTTCTTTTCTTTCTTTTCATTCTTTATTTTTTCTCTATACATTTCTTTTATATCCCACCCCTTCCCTGTCTGTTCTGTTTTGTTTCACCTAATTCCCAATTTAACGACCCCCCTCCTTAACCCTTTTTCGTTTATTAAGCAAGACATGCCAAATTTTCCCATCTTCCACTTACAACTCTATCAAAAATTAAAAAGCAAAAATAGACTGATTTTCAAAAATTTATTTTGTGACGTATATTTCTCAAATCGTAACCGTTATTTATTTCTCTTTTTAATCTTATTTTTTTTCATTTCAACATTTTTGAATTTTGAAAATTTATTTTAATTTATATATATATATATATATATATATATATATATGAGCACTCTGGAAGAATGGTAGACTTTGAAAAAACAGTAGCTACTGTTCATTCAGTAAAATGAATTGGAGCACTCTGGCTATTGGGCGCGTATAAAGATAATATATGCGCTAAAAAGTCTGCCTTCTTCTACCCGTAGCCCAGGGGTAGAATCGCCGACTGGCGCCAGTTCGGTCGGGTTTCAATCCTGGGTTAAAATGCAATCGGTGTCTAACCGTACTGATGAGCTGTGATACAGCGAAACAGATCTGTCTGCGGATGAAAATATATCTGAATAAATATAGGATTCCAATATCTATACAAGTTTTACCTTGTAGACATTTTTGCAAAAATGTCTACAAGGTAAAACTTGTATAGATATTGGAATCCTATATTTATTCAGATATCATGATAATCTCATGATGTCTGAATAAAATATGACAAGTTACTTTAGGACACTTCAATCGCAACAGATGGTGAAAATCGTGTCCTTTAGTTTCGAGAAACTTATTATTTCGGCGAACTACTTTCTGGACAACATTGGCCACAATGTCCAGTGGCAAGTCTGCACGTGCATTTTCTTTTTCTTGTCCAAGTGTAACCAATGTATTCAGGTTTCAGTGATACGCAACATCCGTTAGGTCTTGCTGATGCTACTGCCATGAGGGTAATGGAATCTGGCGAGAAATTACTATGGCAAAAAATATTATCGCTATTTGATAAAACTACAAAAGACAAGTTTTTCTTTTTCTGAAGTATATATAGATTTCTGAGCAATCTGTTTAGGTTTTAAAGAACACTCCTTTTGAAAAGCAGAAACATTTAGTTACAGTCAAAACATGAGAATAAAATAGCATCAGAAAAATAACATCCCTGAAAATGGTTAGTGAAGTGGGTGAAAGCGCTTGGAATATCAAAATTATGGGTCATTTTAGCATTCCTTATCTCCAGTATAAAGGAATCATAAAACTATACTGCAAAAATTCAAACAAAAAATTTATAAAATCTTATTATCGGTCGTTTTTAAAACAAAAATTGCTGCCCACATATGCATTAACATATCTATCTATCTATCTATCTATCTATCTATCTATCTATATATATATATATATATATATATATAAAGAGAGAGAGAGAGAGAGAGAAAGATAGATAGATAGATAGATAGATAGATAGATATGAAGAGACTGAGATAGATAGATAGATAGATAGATAGATAGATAGATAGATAGATAGATAGATAAAAAAACTGTTTTTCATAACCTTCTAATCTGCAAAATGTATGATACTTAAATTACCCACAAACTAAAATAATGTAAGTTAATTAATTTATTAGTTATAAAATTATATAATCACATACAAAATTAATACTTTCGTTTCTAAATACTCGTTTCAAAATGAAATTCTTTCATTTGCCTGGATAAAGTTTCAGCGGTATCTTTCCTATGATTTTTCTATAAAAATAATTCTTCTGTTGAACTTTCAGTTGATAAGGGAACTAGTTAAAAATGCATAGAGACTTGGCGGTATTATGGTGACTGTACTGAAATTCTAAGTAAGAATGTGTTATTTAGACATCAGTCAATTAAGTGATACACTCTTTGGCGATCATGTCTCGAAAGAAACATGACTGACTTGGCAGAAGGTATTTCGACAGTAGGGGTTGCGATTACATTCTGCAGTAGACAGGTTGTCAAAAAAATAAACTATAGAACGCAATGTGTCCTGGTAGTAAACCCATGGCTTGAAGAGAAAGCGAAAGATTATTACTTTTTCAAGAGTATTTGTGCGTAAGTGAATGCAACGAATTCAACTAAAATTCGAACTCGGCTCTCCGATTTCTTGTTGCCCTGAGTCACATTTGTGTTTCTTGGTCAGTGATCATGGCTAGGATATACGTTTTGGTGCAGTGGATATCGGCTCTGAATGAGAAATTAGGGAGCCGAGTTCGAATACCAGCAGAATTCCTTGCATTCACTTACGCACAAATAACCGTGGGAAAGCTATTAATCCGTTTCTTCCCTCCAGTTATGGGTTAAATAATAAGACAGATTGGGTTTTATAGCCTTGGTTGGCAACCAGTCTGCCGCAGAAAGTAATAGCAAACTACTGCAGGATAATCTTTTGCCTAGTCAGTTATGTCTCTTTCGAGACATGATCGCCCAAAGAGTGTATCACGTATGGCACTTAACTGACTGAATAGTTGGAAGCATAACTAAAGCTCCTAGTGGTCATATAGTGGGGGATCGGTTTTCTATTGGCATGAAGTAGTAAAGTGACCCCCCCATTAATTAGTACTTAATAATATAATCCACCTCGTCTTCCTACACGTATGGGTTGAATACCAGGACAGATTGGGTTCTAAAGCCTTGGCTGGCAACCAGTCTACTGCAGAAAGCAATGGCAACCAACTGCGGGATAATCTTCTGCCCTCTTTGACTTCGTGCCAGATTTTTGTATTATTCAAGATATATAGAATTTCCCGCTACAGTTCCAAGACTTTACGAATTACGCAGCACTAGACTGATATAATTCAGCCTCTGCTATAATTTCAGCCTCAACACGTGTGAAAAACGGTTAAAAATAATGGCAGTATTATTAATAAAAATAAATGCTAACATTGAATAATATCAACTACGAACACGGTCAGAAATGTGCTGACCATATTTGGAAAATAAAATATTAATGTAGCCCTAGATATATACATAAAACAACCCATAGATTAAATTAAAATTAAAATTATCCTTGATAATTGGTAAAAAAAAAAGTTCTCGGACGTACAGAAAATTTACGTCCAGAAAGAAGAAAGTTATTAAAACACGCGTTAAATTAAATAAAAATAGTATAAAACAATGATTGTTGGCCAAATACACAATTATATATATATATATATATATATATATATATATGCAGGAACGTAAATAAAAATGCATATATATGTATGTGTGTGTGTGTGTGTGTATGTATGTGTGTGTGTGTGTGTATGTATGTATGTGTGTATGTGTGTATGTGTGTGTATGTGTGTGTGTGTGTGTGTGTGTAATATCTACTTTTATATTAAAATCTACCGCAAAAATCGACCAATTAAATCAGTTCTTACAACGTTCAGACTATTCATTATATATATATATGCTTATATGTGTGTGCATATATATATATATATATATATATATATATATATATATACACGCACGGGTATGGGTATTGAAAATTTCTGTCCAACCCACTTTCCGAATCAGTATTATGAATGGTGTTCCGTCATTTAAATAATGGTTATATATATATATATATATATATATATATATATATATATATGTATGTATGTGTGTGTGTGTGTGTGTGTGTGTGTGTGTGTATGTGTGTGTGTTTGCGCGCTCGCGCGTCTTTTCACTAAATGACAGGTGCACCTCCTCAGCGCACTGCTCCAAATGTTCGGGTGTATCTGTAGTTTGCTATAAGCAGCTGCTCGGGTTGGTCATAAATTTTGAAAGAATAAACGCTTCTAAGAATCCATGACAACACCCCGAATACAATATGCCGTTCTTCTCGCGATATGATTTCCCTTCTCTCAGTTACAAATGTTTTCGCTTGTCTGCACACATGGTTATTCATGGATTGGTTTCTTCCATGAAATACCAAAGATTTTCGACCGATTCTGTTTTCAGCCTTTGTTCGAAATTTGTGAGATGAGGAGATGGCTTTACCCACTAAGTCTTAGTCTTCATTTTGGTTGTTAGACTCACAACTTTTCGGTGTTTGCACCAAGAATCCCTCAGAATGTGCCTACGTACAACAGACACAGAAAGATTCCGAGTTGATACAAAGAATGATATATTGGAATATTCATGAAGAATAAAAAGGTTAGGGTCACAGAGTAAAATTCAACCATTCTTAATCGGGTAGGTTTTGCTTAATTTCTTTGACATCGGAATTGTATTAAAGATTAATATTTACCCTCAGATGGACAAAAAATATTTTATCTATCAATTGCGTTTTTGTCTTCAGACAAAATCAACTGAAGGTTTTGTGAGGTCGTTGGTCTCCGGAAAAAGCTGCCAGCGGCAGTAGCTCCCTAATTGCCCTAAAGGCATTAATATCCATGCCGATGCAACTGACGGTTGTGAGAGTTGCGTTATTTTGGGACCTGACCGGGGTGCACATTTCAAGGATTCCCGTATTAAACTCACTTTTTGTCACCGTCTGGGAAAGGAAATAAAATCTACTTCTGGCGGACAATCTAGATTTTATCTCTCAAATGTTTTTTTTCTGTTTTCGAAACCAAAAATGAACAATAAATGAGAAATAACTGGTCCCTTGGATTCCAACACTGTGCAAGTACTTACCCCCTTTGCACTAAAAATGAATGCTCGGTGGTATATCGCCACCAGCGTAACGTTAATTTCAAAGATTGGGCATTTTGTTACTTTAATCCATGTGCCCGCACTTGGACACATGTAGCACATGGCCAGTTTAAAATTACTGGCCATGTGCTACATCTCCTTACCGTGGAGTGACGAGTAAGCGCCTAGCGTAGAATCTGTTGTCGTCATTTCAAATAGTAACATGAGCCGTTTTTTTTTTAATCATCTCACCCCAAGCAAGGCATTCCACTGCCACTATTGCGCATGGGGCTACATAGGGGAAGGTAAAGAGAAAGGAGTGGTTAGACATAGGGAATGACAGGAGGAAGGTGACAGATGAGTAAGGATACCGAGGATGAGAGTTAGGCAGATGGGAAGAGTGTTTTTTTTAATCATCTCACCCCAAGCAAGGCATTCCACTGCCACTATTGCGCATGGGGCTACATAGGGGAAGGTAAAGAGGAGGAGTGGTTAGACATAGGGAAGGTCAGGAGGAAGGTGACAGATGAGTAAGGATACCGAGGATGAGGGTTGGGCAGATGGGAAGAGTGCTTGATAGAATGAGAGCAGGTTAGTGTGTTAGGAGGTGTCTATTGACATTTCGTCATATTGCGTTTAAACTCATAAATTATAGGTACAAAAGCGAAGAGTTCATCTGAATTTTTTCAGGTAAATAGCTTTCTTGTGTCCATTAGCTGTTATTATTATTTCCAAAAGTATTAAGGGAGGTTTCTTTCCCTACCTTTAGTTTGAAATAGTGTGGAATATCAACATCTTCATTATACCATTATTTTTTGTTCGAGTTACATGGGCTAGCCGTTTCAGTCATTGCCACTGTTGAAAGTTCTCAAATGATATGGTTTTGTTAATTGGTACAGTTCTTTGTATATGATTCTGTCAGCCAGGCCGGTGGGTATGGATGATCTGGATAGAGGCTGTACCTTTGTTTTCTGATAGGGGGTACCTTTTGGTTGTCAAACATCATTGATTCTTAATCATCACCTAAATCTGACACGTAATGGCTTCAAACTGCTCTGCTATTAAGAGGGCACCACTGGGCTAAAGACCTTGTAGACGCTGATCACCGGCCAGAGTAGAAGGGTTTCTCAGATGAACTAAAGCGACCACGTGTTAGCGACCAAGGCGGGGATATCTATTTGTAGGACATCGGCAGTGATCTAAGCTGAGGAGGGATGAGCTTTGACAAGTTGAAATAGCCAAGAACGGTTCAGCCGTTTCGGTGTCTATAGGTAACACACACACACACACACACACACACACACACACACACACACACACACACGAACATGCACACGCACACACACACACACACACACACACAGACAAAGTTCCATTTATAAATAAGTTTAGATCAAATTATCTGAGTAGCATTTTTTGTAATCTTTTACAAATTTTTACAGTTTTTACTTATGGAATACAATAAACAATGCACATTTTCTTGTGATTCACAATTAGAAATATAGTTTGAATATATTTTCCATTCAATGCATCTAATACAAAAAATATTAACGTTATTTTGATTTATTTTTTAAATAGAAACAATTTTGAGTCAGTATTAAAACCAAATTTTGCGTAAATTAGGTATTTCTGTTCATTTTTTTCTGAGAATCTGTAAAAATAAATGCTCAATAATGCTATAACTATTAATTTAATTTAATGAATATTCCTTTGCGGACAATCCTTTTTCGCTGTTTAAAGCTTATAGCAAACCATGTAATACTATGTAGTATTTAGCAAACTATGTAGTACTATGTTATAGGTAACTAACGTGTTTTGTTTTACTACTATAAGGTTTTTGCCTTGCAGAAATTTATAGAAAACAAGAGCCGATGATACTTCTCTGTTAATCTATGTTGCCCGCTTTCTCAGACACATTTCTATTTATTCGATCCCAAAAAGAATCAACCAGTGCTTTATACTCTAAATACGCTAAGCGGACGTTTTATACAGTCGCAACACCCCAAAAGCCCACATGTGTTTTTTATTTGTGTGTTTTTTATTGCAACTATTCTGAGGGAACCTTAGAGTTTTTGGGAGAAAACACACTATCTGGTGTGATCAACAGTTGGAACGCTCGAACATACAGTCAGGATGACTAGTGGCTTCGTTCTAGCATAGATTTATTCCATATTCTTGCTTTTCTGACGGATACAATCTCCAGGAATTTAAATGCAATGTCAATACCCTTCTCTTAACTACATGCCTCCAGTTCTTTCTACATTACTTTATATACCTCCAGTCTCTCTCTTGCTCTTTCGCTGAAGATAAGTGGCTTCACTCTGTCTCTTCTACAAATATTTCCCCGGATTCTTCTCCGACGAGCTTAGCTCCTTGGAACTTCCATTACGCGAATTTAATCGAGTTACTAGATCGGCTACAAGATCCCACCCATTTTCTGTGAAAACAATAATGTGTAACCCTAACTTTTATTCTAACAGCGTCTTTTCTCGCTTTTCCCGCATGTGGAACTCCCTTCCGTATTCTTGTTTCCCTGGTAGCTATAGTCTCCAAGAGTTTATATGCAACGACATTTGTACTAATCAGTCCTTTCCCACCAATTATGTGTTAAATAACAAGGGTAGGACCTGGAGACCCTGCCCTTAAAAACAAATCCCAATGAATCTTGATACAACCAACCTTCTTTTACCCATCCTCCGATATCTACTGTGACCTGTTCTCCTCTCTCTTCGCTATCCTATTATGCAACACCCTGCAGACCAGTGACAGTTCTGCCTTGTTTGGAGTGAGACAATTATAAAAAAATTAATTATTTCAACTCAAGCAAGACAGAACCACCACTGGTTCGAAAAGGGAGTGAGAAGAAAAATAAAGTGGTAGAAGTGATGTCGAAGAAAGGAGAAATGGTGGATGGGATTTAGAGAGATAAAAAATGGCAATAAATATCGCATTTAATTTCTTGGAGATTGTAACTATCGGGGAAGCAAGTAAACAGAAGGGTGTGCCGCAGGTGGGAAATGCAAGAAAAGAAACTATAGGAGCAGGAGTGGCGGTTACATTTGACTATTTTGACGTTAAAAGGTCTAGACCTAGATGTCTATCTACACCCTTTGCCATTCATTTTACGTCATTTGAGGTTAAAAATGTCTATCTACACCCTTTGCTATTCATCTTACGTCATATGAGGTTAAAAGATGTTTATCTACACAGTTTGCTATTCATTTTACGTCATTTGAGGTTAAAAGATGTCTATCTACACCTTTGCCATTCATTTTACGTCATTTGAGGTTAAAAGATGTCTATCTACACAGTTTGCTATTCATCTTACGTCATTTGAGGTTAAAGGATGTCTATCTACACCGTTTGCTATTCATCTTACGTCATATGAGGTTAAAGGATGTCTATCTACACCGTTTGCCATTCATTTTACGTCGTTTTAGGTTAAAAGATGTCTATCTACACCGTTTGCCATTCATTTTATAAACTAGGGCATGTAAATTAAATATTACTGCATTTAAACTAAAAGATAAAAACAAGACATTCAATTAAAAACTGAAGCTTTCAATTTAAAGAATGGATTTACAATTCACTAATTCTAATTTAATTATGCATTTATTACGTTTGTAGTACATGTACATGATAATACATGTTAGCCTCTTTTGGTGTTCATCTGATCTCTTCTTTCCCTTGGGAATTGCGAATTTAATTTAGCAAATGAATTTGAAGTCATTTTATATCCATAACAGAAATATTGCAGTATTTTAAATTGAATGGCTTATAATTTAATTTGAATGACTTACTTTTTACTTAATTGGAGTAGATAGAATGAACTATCGCCCGGTTCACACTCCACCCACGTCTATTGAACAGGTGTAGAGGCTCATCCCTTGTTCCCTGTTTAGGATGTGATTTCCGGCTTTCTCTTTTCCAACCTTTTCACTTTTGTTTTTTGTTTCTTTTTTCAGTTGGAGTAGATAGACTGAACTATCGGCTGGTTCACACACCACCCACGTCTATTGAACAGGTGTAGAGGCTCATCCTTTGTTCCCTGTTTAGGATGTGGTTTCCGGGTTTCTCTTTTCCAATCTTTTCACTTTTGTTTTTTTTCTTATTTTTTTCGATTGGAGTAGATAGACTGAACTATCGCCCGGTTCACACTCCACCCACATCTATTGAACAGGTGTAGAGGCTCATCTCTTGTTCCCTGTTTAGGATGTGGTTTCCGGGTTTCTCTTTTCCAACCTTTTCGCTTTTGTTTTTTTTCTTATTTTTTTCAATTGGAGTAGATAGACTGAACTATCGCCCGGTTCACACTCCACCCACGTCTATTGAACATGTGTAGAGGCTCATCCCTTTTTCCCTGTTCAGGTTGTGGTTTCCGGGTTTCTCTTTTCCAATCTTTTCAATTTTCTTTTTTGTTTCTTTTTTCAATTGGAGTAGATAGACTGAACTATCGCCTGGTTCACAGTCCACCCACGTCTATTGAACAGGTGTAGAGGCTCATCCCTTGTTCCCTGTTTAGGATGTGGTTTCCGGCTTTCTCTTTTCCAACCTTTTCACTTTTGTTTTTTTTTCTTATTTTTTTCAATAGGAGTAGATAGACTGAACTATCGCCCGGTTCACACTCCACCCACGTCTATTGAACAGGTGTAGAGGCTCATCCCTTGTTCCCTGTATAGGATGTGGTTTCCGGCTTTCTCTTTTCCAAACTTTTCACTTTTGTTTTTTTTTCTTTTTTTTTTTTCAATAGGAGTAGATAGACTGAACTATCGCCCGGTTCACACTCCACCCACGTCTATTGAACAGGTGTAGAGGCTCATCCTTGTTCCCTGTTTAGGACGTGGTTTCCGGCTTTCTCTTCCAATCTATTTACTCTTACGTAACCCCCTGCACAGCAGTGGCCTTACCGCCTTGCTCGGGGTGATATGATTAAAAAAAAAAAATTGAATAACTTTTCTTTTTTTATTATTTGAATGCAGCAATATTTAATTTGAATGTCTTGGTTTTTAAATTGAATAGCAAATGGTGTAGTGGCAGGAATGAATTCATGTGGTTTGCGAACCAGGGAAAGAAGATTGTCAGTGTACAAGGTGTGAAATTATTTTTAGTTTCTGGAACGCGTCCTTCGCCATGTCAATATGCATTCGGATCTCCGTATCGCGGTTTCGATCCTCTGTTAGAACACTTCCCAGGAATTTACATTTCTGCAGCTGTTTGATTTCAGTATCCGGATCTTGTAGTTGGCGCTTTAGACACCTCTTTTTACATAGTTAGCCATGGATGTGTGTTGTGGTGTAGTGGATATAGGCTCGGAAACGAGAAATCGGGGAGCCGAGTTCGAATTCCAGTTGAATTCATTGCATTCACCTACGTGCAGATACCCTTGGGAAGGGTATTAATCCGTCTCTTCCTTCCAGTTATGGGTTAAATAATAGGACAGATTGGGTTCTATGGCCTTGGCTGGCAACCAGTCTATTGCAGAAAGCAATGGCAACCTACTACGGGATAATCTTCTGCCCAGTCAGTCATGTCTCTTTCGAGACATGATCGCCCAAGCGTGTATTGCGCATGGCACTTAACTAACTGACTGAATATAATAGTTTGAATAATGATTAAGGCTTCTATTGCTCATAAAGTGGGGGATCAGTTTATTACTTCATAACAATAGGAAACCGATCCCCCACTAATCACTACATAATAATATACTAGATTTCTTTTCCCTTTACCTATGAGTCAAATAACAGGACAGATTGGGTTCCATAGCCTTGGCTGGCAACCAGTCTACCGCAGAAAGCAATGGCAACCTACTGCGGGATAATCTTCTGCCCAGTCAGTCATGTCTTTTTTGAGACATGATCGCCCAAAGCGTATATCACGTATGGTACTTAACTGATTGACTGAATATAATAGTTGGAATAATGATTCAAGCTTATATTGGTCATAAAGTGGAGGATCAGTTTATTACTTAATAACAATAGGAAACCGATCCCCCACTTATTACTACATCATAATATAATAGATTTATTTTCCCTTTAATTATCAGTCAAATAACAGGACAGATTGGGTTCTATAGCCTTGGTCGGCAACCAGTCTACCGCAGAAAGCAATGGCAACCTACTGCGGGATAATTTTCTGTCCAGTCAGTCATGTCTCTTTCGAGACATGATCGCCCAAGCGTGTATCACGTATGGCACTTAACTGACTGACATAGTTAATCCAATATCTCTTCACAATCACACCGTCTATCCTGTTCTTTTCCTTTCTTCCTACCTTCGCGACTGTCTTCACGCCTCCGTTCCCATTCTTATCTTGCCCTTTCTCTGTCAGTCCCTGTAATTTGTTCGTCTTTCTCTTCACTCTTCTTCTGCCTAAAATTTTACTCTTATGTAGCCCCCTGCGCATCAGTGGCGGTACCGTCTTGCTTGAGGTGGAACGATTTTAAAAAGAAATTATGACCGTTCGTATACAAGTCCTATGAGTTAATCAAGGTAGATGTTTACTGAAGCGATTAAAGTTTATTGCTTTACTCGCCCGCGGTCGATTAAAAATCTCGCAATAGAAAAAGGAAATCTGATTACAACCCAAAAGTATGCCACTGAAGATTCACAAGTTACTCAGAATGACCTACAATGAAATTATTGAACTCTTGGGTTTTATCGTCCCGGTAAGTGTAAACATTCTTTTAATTAAAGTTTCCAGAGTGGAGCCAAAATGTCTTTGTCGCCCAGATTAAAGACGCTCACAGATTTTTAGAAACTCCTTTGGAAAAATATCATCCTGTATTTCCTCCCCGCTTATAAAAAGTAAAAACGAACATTTGAAAGAAATAAAAAAATACGCATACTTCTTTCAACCCCGCACCGAAAAACAAATTATACATGTAAGTATTTTTTTTTATAGAAAATCGTTGAGAAAATCAGATTTGTTACTTTTATTATGAGATGGAGGTTGTAGTCAAACAGAAGAAAGAAACTACGAATTTAGGTACATCTACTCAATTGCCCAAAAAAACAAAAAACAAACCAAAAAAAAAAAAAAATACAGCATATCATGATATTAAAAGGGCCCAAAGTTAATAAAAACAAAGTTTTATCATCAAAATGTTTATGCTATTATTAAGATCAAATTTTGTTGTTATTATTTAAAAAAAAAAAAAATTAAATCCATTCTAACACGAAATTTTAATTAGAATTTCGTTTTTGGTTTTCCGTCAGCGATTCACGCCATGTTTACATAAGGCGACTATTAAGAAAATGGAGTCGGTCGAGTAAAATGATTTTGGGGCGAGTAAATTTTCCCTCGCTCTCGACTGCCGGTCGAGTGATTTCTTTTTCTTTTTCAAATCTCAAAGGTTGTATATATATATATATATATACATATGGGTAAAAAAGCAATCGGAGTCTAACCGTACTGATGAGCTGTGATACGGCGAAACAGATCTGTCTGCGGATGACAATATATATATATATATATATATATATATATATTTGCATGGGTTATGTCTTGAAGACTGTTACAATGAGTTGAATGAAATAAAGGAAGGTCAGGAAGTGTTTGTATGACCTATTTATTAAATCAGTATTTCGAGACTAAAATCTCACCATCAGAATGGCAGAGAAAGCCTTATAATGTCCGAACTTCGTCGTTGACCATCTATGAATGGCTGACTTTGTCCACTGCTGCTGTACGTGTGTGTGTGTGTGTGTGTGTGTGTGTGTGTGTGTGTGTGTCTGTGTGTGTGTGTGTGTGTGCATTCAAGCTGCTGTACGTGTGTGTATGTGTGTGTATTCTAGTTGGGTTTTTTTATGGACTGATGAAATCAGTCCGCACGCCTGTGTGGCTAACCTTCCTGACCTTCCTTTATTTCATTCAACGCATTGTGACAGCCTTCAAGACAACCCATACAACTATTTTACGCAATACTTCAAGTAAATTACAAAACCTTACAATATATATATATATATATATATATATGAAGGACCTAAAATAATTTTTTAATAAAGATGAAGACAAGTTCTGAAATATTTCGAAAGGTGACAGGAAATCATAAAACAAAACATATTTTTCGAGAAAATCAATGTCGTAAATAAATAAAAATACATGGCATCATTTATAATTCATTTTTTTTTTTACATCGCCATGTATATACCAGTTACTGAACTTGTAAACATACATATATATAAACATACGTGTTTGTTAATATATTCATATTCACGCCATGAATAACCACACATGATAGGGTTAATAATAAATCATTTTCTTATTTTTCTTTTTTCGTTTTAATCTTTTCGTTCTATCCTGTACCCACAACCCACACCAAGCCAGAATAACCCTCCCCCCACGCAGTTCGTTCTTAGATAGACTAAACTATCGCCCGGTTCACACTCCACCCATGTCTATTGAACAGGTGAAGAGGCTCATCCCTTGTTTCCTGTTTAGGATGTGGTTTCCGGCTTTCTCTCTTCTAATCTTTTCACTCTTACGTAGCCCCCTGCACATCAGTGGCGTTACTGCCTTTCTCGGGGTGATATGATTAAAAAAAAAAAAAAAAAAAAAAATTCTTCGCTGTCGGGACCAATAATCTTTCTGTAGATTACATAATAATTGTCGGATGCGTACAGGGTATCAACTTAAAGGACGTAATTCTTGCATGAAAAAGAAATTACGGGTAAGTTTACAGGCATGTAGGGTACAGAAGAGGGTGGCGTGAGAATGTAGGTTAGCGAATAGGGTGGAATAGGGTGTGGTTGTGGAAAACTTTGGGAGAACGATTGTAGGGAAAAGTGGAAAAAGAAGGAGGGCTGGAATTGCCTGACGGATGAAGGGAGAGGAGAAAAGTAGGAAGTAGAGCTTTTCTGTGCGATAACGGATGAAAAAAAAAAACTTTCGATTTATAAATGAAAAGGAACGAACAAGGTTCAGAAGTCAAATTCTTTCTTTTTTTTTTTTACGTCTTCATTCTTCTCGTATTTCTTATTGCTTTATGTGACCGCTTTCTTTCTTTTTTTTTAAATTATTCCTTTTTTTCTTCAACATTTTTTTTTGTTTTCTCTTTCCTCCTCTTCTGAACTTTCTCGTTATTTTCGTTTTTCTTTCGTTGCTTTGTTGTTACAATGCTTCAATTACTTTGTCTTCTTCATCACTTTTTTATTTTTTATTTTTCTTCTTCTTCTTTATTTACACATTCTACTTATTCACCATTTTCTCATTTTTTGTTTTTTTCGCACTTCCTCATTCTTATTTTTATCATCTTTCTTCATTTCTTCTTTTTCTTCAAATTTTTTCTTTTGCTACTTTTTATGTTACTGCTACGACGACGACGAATCACACAATAATTCTGCTTGTTCCTTCCTTAGTTAGTTACATAGTTACTTAGTTCGCTACTTAGTTGCTTCGTCCGTTACGCCACTGAAGAAAGATAACACACTCTCTACACAAGCATTTCCTTCCCCTCTATCTATAAACGCTACTCTCCTCATCCTTTCTCTCACCTTTGCCAAACGGAAGAGTAGTAAAGAGTGAGAGAGTAGGAGGAGAGAGCCTATAGTATTACCGTAGCAGTAGCAGCTTTAGCTGGTGGTTGTAGCAATAATTGTGTGTGTGTTTGTAAATGTATGTATACGGTACAATATAGTTACTTAGTTGCTCCGTCCGTTACGCCACTGAAGAAAGATAACAAACTTACTCTCTACACGAGCTTTTCCTTCCCCTCTATCTTTTTATAATCTATAAACGCTACTCTCCTCAGCCTTTCTCTCACCTTTGCCAAACGGAAGAGTGAGAGAGTAGGAGGAGAGAACCTATAGCATTACCGTAGCAGTAGCAGCTTAAGCTGGTGGTTGTAGCAGTAATTGTGTGCGTGTATATGTATGTGTACTGTACAATATAGTAGAAATAGGTAGGTTTGTTGTCGTAACCCGCGACCTAATAACGAAATTTCTGGCCTATTTTACACCCTGGGCTATTACTCAGTTGGTCTTTTCAGTTTTCAATGGACACAGGAGCCATGATTTTTCAGTAATAAATAAAAAACATTTTCTCTTTCAAAATCTCTCACAAAATAGCGTACAGTATTTTGGTTATGGTCTGTGCATACACCGCTTAATATAAGATTACAATAAAGTAGCTTCTATGGACATTACCTTTTGAGATGTTTTAATAAAATTGCACTCTGTGTTATCGTTATTTTATTATCCAATAGCTTTATGTTTGAAGACGTTACTATCATTTGTAGTATGACAAAGTAAATTTTTTTCCAGGAAATCATAATTATCCTTCCGTGGAAATTCCACGGGTTCCGCTAGTACTTAATTTTTTTCTTTTTTATTACTTTTCGTCTACTCTTTCTTTTTTATCCCTCCTTCTATTCATTTAAGTGCCATACGTGATACACGCTTTGGCGATCATGTCTCGAAAGAGACATGACTGACTGGGCAGAAGATTATCCCGCCATTTCTTTCTGTGGTAGACTGTTTGCCAGCCAAGGCTATAGAGCCCAATCAGTCCTGCTAGTCAACCCATAGCGAAGAGGTGGATTATATTATTAAGTACTAATTAGTGGGGGATCAGCTTACTACTTCATGTCAAAAGAAAGCTGATCCCCCACTTTATGCCCAGTAAAAACTTTAATTATGCTTTCAACTATTCAGTCAGTTAAGTGGCATACTTGATACACACTTTGTGCGATCATGTCTCGAAAGAGACATGACTGACTGGGCAGAAGATTATTCCGCAGTAGGTTGTCATTGCATTCTGCGGTAGATTGGTTGCCAGACAAGGCTACTGAACATAATCTGTCCTATTATTTAACCCATAACTGGAGGAAAGATAGGGATTAATGCCTTTCCCAAGGGTATTTGTGCGCAAATGATTGCAAGGAATTTAACGGCTTCCCGATATGTTGTACCGAGTCGATATCTACTGCAGCACAACGCACATCCTTCCTTCTATTACTAATGATAATTCTTCTTCTTCTTCTTCTTCTTCTTCTACTTTTCTTTTCTTCTTCCTCTTTTCCTTCTTCTTCTTGTACTTAAAATAAAAACGTCGAAACGTCTTCAAATAACTATTTCATCCAATCTCTTTTCTAGTTTTTCTTTTTGAAGATTTTTTTTTTTCAAGTTTGATATCTTCTCTTTCCTCTTCAAAATTTCCTTCTTCCAGTTCTTTTTTGTGTTTGTATGTGTGTGTGCGTGTGTGTGTCTGTGTGTGTGTGTGTGTATGTGTGTTTTATTTTAGATTGTCTCCCATTTTGTTGTTGGCGAAATTATTCCTCACTGTTTTATTATTTTATCAGTTTCTTCTTCACCTTTTCTTCTCTTATTATTAGTATTTTTTTCTAATTCAGAATTGTTTGCATTTTTTCATTTGCATATTCTTCTTCTTTATCACTTTCTCGTTATTTTTTATTCTCTTGCTCTTTATCGCACATCTTCATTCATATTTTAGTCATTCATCTTCTTCTTCTTCAACTTTTTCTCTTTCTTCTCCTCTTTCTTTTTCTTCCGTTTCGTCATATTTTTCTTGTTAAACTTCTTTTTCTTCAACTTATCTTTCTTCAACTTCTTCTTCTTCTTCTTCCTTGTTTTCTTTTATTTCTTCATCTTCCTCTTAAACTTCTGTTTGGCCTTCTTTTTCTTCTTCTTTGTCTACTTCTTAAACTTCTTCAAATTCTTCTTCTTGCCTTAGAAACATTTCGGGGTTTCTTCAAATGTCTATTGCAGCCAATTTCTATAGTATTTTTTTCTTTCTTTTCTTTTCTATGTTCTTCATTTTTTCCTCAACTTTTGTCTTTGTTTTTTCTTTTTTTTTGCGTTCTTCTTTGTTTTTGTTTTCTTACTTTTTTGTTTGGTTATTGTTGTTTCAATTGTTCAAATTTAAAACTTCTTCTTTTTACCGTAGTCAGAAAAAAATTGAGGCTTCCTCAAATTTCTATTCCCCGTAAGCTTTTTTTTGACACATATTCATGCAATCCAACTAATATAGGTTCGATTGGAACCTGCTTTATATTATTTTATGCGTTCCCAGCCAAGGTCTTAGTATTTTCTTCAAATTTCCCTCCTTATTTAAAATTCACCCTGTTCCTTGTTGACGCAGCCATTTCCACAAAGCAGCAAATCTGGTTTTCTCGTCTATGTTTATCACACAATATTTTGTTTACTTCCTGTCCAACATGAATCTTAAAATATGTGTATCCATAGCATAGCTAAACTTATTTATAAATGGAACTTTGTCTGTCTCTGTGTGTGTGTGTGTGTGTGTGTGTGTGTGTCCGTTAGCTATAGATTCCGAAACGGCTTAACCGAATTTCTTGAAAATTTACTCAGTTGTACTGTAAGCGTCTGCGTGTGTTCTTAGCTAGGTTTTGTATCGAGGTACTCCCGATAAATATCGAAAATCGATAATCAGAAAAATCGGGTTATAGAAGGAGTGGTCCGATTTTAATCAAATTTGATACACTCATAGACAAAGACATAAGAAACGATATTCAGAAATATCAAGGTTGTAGTTCTTACAATAGTACAAAACATCGATAATATGTAAATATAAAAGGCAAGATGTTTGTGTGTGTGTCTGTTTATCTGCCGGTATGTCTATTTTTTCAGCCATTTTATTTTAGTTTTTGCTTCGGGTTTGGCTCTACGTAGGTATAATTGTAGTTCTTAGTCTCAGCCATGATACTATTTACTCAGAAGACTTATTTAGCCTATAAAATTCAGTTTACAACGAAAAAAACTTATTTGATATCGATACAAGGAAATCAAAATTTGGCTTACATCCATTCATTTTTCTTTCAGTCTACGGTTTCGCTTTAACTGGAAACAACTATTGCTTTTCAGTCTTTCGTGCCAACGTCCAAACAGTCGGAACTCCAGGACCATGGATTAGTTTTTCAGGCTCTCATTACACTCGAGCAACACCGGGCTATACTGCTAGTATTTACATCATCAAACCAAAATTACAAACCAATAGAGCCAAACCCGAAGCAAAAACTAAAATAAAATGGCTGAAAAATTACAGACATACCGGCAGATAAACAGACACACACACACACACACACAAACATCTTGCCATTTTATATACATATTATCGATGTTTTGTACTATTGTAAGAACTGCAACCTTGATATTTCTGAATATCGTTTCTTATGTCTTTGTCTATGAGTGTATCAACAAGCGAAAAGTGCGAGGAGAATAAGCTGTTAGCATAGAACAGCTACATCTTTGCCAGCTCAACTGTAAATTAAGATTTCGACGCGATTCAAGCACTGCGTTTAAATTCAAAAAGTGAAGTAACCAGAGGGAAGAGCACATCCGAAAAAGGCTTACGGCCATATCACATTGAATCCACCGGTTCTCGCTCGATCACCGAAGTTAAGCAACGTTGAGCCTGGACAATACTTAGATGGGTGACCGCTTGAGAATACCAGGTGCTGTAAGCGTTTATTGGCTTACGGCCATATCACATTGAATACACCGGTTCTAACTCGATCACCGAAGTTAAGCAACGTTGAGCCTGGTCAGTACTTAGATGGGTGACCGCTTGGGAATACCAGCGTTTATTGGCTTACGGCCATCTCACGTTGAATACATCGGTTCTCGCTCGATCACCGAAGTTAAGCAACGTTGAACCTGGTCTGTACTTAGATGGGTAACTGCTTGGGAATACCAGGTGCTGTAAGCGTATAGTGACGGATGTGAGTTGTGGTGCAGTGGGTATCGGCTCGGAAAGAGAAATCGGTGAGCCGAGTTCGAATTCTAGTTGAATATCCTGCATTCACTTAAGCACTGGTACCCTTGGGAAAGGTATTAATCAGTCCTTAACCCTCTGGGTTAAATAACAATGGTAGGACTTGGGACCCTCCTTTTAAAAACAAATCCCAATGAATCTTGATACTCGAAAAGAAAAAAGTATTACTAGACACAAAAACTTATATAAAAACAACAATAAAAGGCTGAAAAAAAAAGGTATTACCAGCAATAAATAATTAAAAAATTAGTTGGCAATAAATGACCCGCCGAGGTGTTGATGTGCCATAAAAACAAAACAACCAAACAACAAACATCCGAACAATTACCATAAAAAAAAAGCACAGTGAGACAACCTTACGGCGGTGGGCTGAAGCGAGGCCACCAGATCAGGACCAGCAATATTGCTTCTTCCTCTTTGGATCATATCAACGAGTTCGAGGTAAGGATTAGGGGCACCAGAACATGTGATATCAATATTCTAAGCATGAACGAATGGTAGACTTTTAAATATAGAAGGTAGATGCTGGAGAGAAAGATTGTGTTGCCCAAGACAGTGAACCGACTTTTTTAGCAGCTCATCTAGCAATGGAGTTAATATAGTCTTTTTGAACCATATCAGCTGAGAATATTAACCAGAGAAAGGGTAACGAATCATTTACCTTTTACCATTGCGAAGATGTCATCCGAACAATTACCATGAAAGTATTAAGCGATGGGAAATGTATTTTAAGTGGGCAAGTTCATCTTGCCGTAAGCGAAGCAACAAGTAGAAAACTAATTCAAAATAGAGAATTCCTTTTTATAATTTGTGTTGCATTTACAATGTTAACTAGACGTCGTCTTTGCGACTTTGTTACGCAAAGTCCTCATTGGTTGAGATTTCATGTTTTATATGAGTGTCAATTTTTTCTTCATTTTTTTCCTTTAATTTTCTTTTCCTTAATATTTTCTTTCGCTATACTTTCTTTCTTGCTTGCCTTCTTTCTTTTTTCGTTCATCCTTTTCTTCCTTATTTTTCTATTCTTTTTCCCTTCTTCCTTGCTTTCTGTTTTTTCCTTCCTGCCTTCCTTTTTCTTTCATTTGCTCTTTCTTAATTTTTTCTTTCTTATTTCTTTCATTTTTCTGCCGTAATTTTTTCTTTCTCTATTCTTTCTGTCTATATTTCTTTCTTTTTTCTTTCAAATTCCTCTCGTTAATTTTTTCTTTCTGTATTTTTTCTTTCTTTTTTTATGTTTATATTTCTTTCTTTTTTACTTTTTTCTTTCATTTTCCTCTCCATTAATTTTTCTTTCTCTATGTTTTCTTTCTATATTTCGATTTATTTTTCGTTCCTTTTCGTTTATTTTTCTTCGTTTATATTTTCTTTTCTTGGTAACCTTCTTTTCATTCTTTTTTCATTCATTTTCTTCTTTCTTAATTTTTTCTTTCGCTGTTATTTATTTCTTGCTTTTCTCTTTTTTTCTTTTTCATCTCCCTTAATTTTTCTGTCTTTCATTATTTGTTGATTTTCTTCTTTTCTCATTTATTAATTTCCTCTCTTCTTTTCTTTCTTTTTTATATCTTTCCTTTCATTTTCTTCTTTTTCTTCTTTTTTCTTATTATTTCTCTCTGTTTTCTTTTTTCTTCTTTCATATTCTTTTTTTTTTTTCTTATTTTCGTTAATCACAATATGTTCCTTTCTCTATTTTTAGCTTTCATTCTTTTTTCTTTCGGTTTTTGTTTATTTTCTTCCTTTTGTCTTTTGTTTATTTTCATTGGTAATTCTCATCCTTTTCGAGGGTTACGGAACATCACGTTGAATATATCGGTTCTCGCTCGATCATCAAAGTTAAGCAACGTTGAGCTTGGTCAGTACTTAGATGGGTGACGCCTTGGGAATAGCGGGTGCTGTAAGCGTATAGTGACGGATGTGCGTTGTGGTGCAGCGGATATCGGCTCGGAAAGAGAAATCGGTGAGCCGAGTTAGAATTCCAGTTGAATACACTGCATTCACCTAAGCACAGGTACCCTTGAGATAGGTATTAATCCGTCCCTTCCCTCCAGTTATGGGTTAAATAACAAGAGTAAGACTTGGGGACCCTGCCCTTAAAAAAAAAAGCAAATCCCGATGAATTTTGTTACTCGAAAAGTAAAATATATTACTAGACACATAACTTATATAAAAAACAACAATAAATTCTTGAAAGAAAAGGGTATCATCAGCAGTAAAATAAATAAAGTGTAGTTGGCAATAAATGACCCGCCGAGGTGTTGATATGCCATAAAAACAAAACAACCAAATCATCTTTTTCGTGATTTTTGTCCACTTCTATTTCATTTATTTTCTGTTTCATTTAACATTCAAATTACACTTTCATGATTTCTCTCCACAGTTTTAATAAGAATTTTTCTTTCTTTTTTTCACATTGATAATTTCCTTTCTTATTTCTTTTCTTCCGTCTTTCATTCAATTTTTACTTTCTTCATTCATTCCTTAGAATATTATCAAACCCACTCATTTCTCTATATATCAGATTGTCATTCCCCTATTTTCGGTGATTGTTCTACTCAAAAAAAACTTTCTGTTCATTCGTTTTTTTTTCTTTCATTTATTTCCAGGTGTGAAAATTTAAGTTTTTTTCTGTTTAACGAACTTTCTTTCCTTTTATTCAGTCAAATTGCAAGTGTTTTATATTCATTCGTTCTTTTTCTCGTTTCTTTCTTTTTTCTTTCTTATTTTTCTTTCTTCTATTCATTCTCAGTCTTATATTCTTGATTTCTTTTCTTTTCACTTTCCTTTTTTCTACTTTTATTTTTTTTCATTCAATTTGGATTCATTTCATTCTGTTCTTCATTTCTTTTTCCCCTCAATCACTTTCTTTCCCCTTCTTTTTTTAATTTCTTTCTTTCTATTTTTAATATTTCTTTCTTTCTCCCCTTATTCAGCTTGCATTTATTTCATTGTTGTATTTCTTCATTCATTTCCTGCCCTAGATTTCTTATTTCCTTTTTTTCATTCTTTCTTTTATTCTATCTTTCTATTTCTTTTTTCTTTCTTTTTTCCTTTTTTCCTCTTTCTTTCTTTCTTTCTTTCACTCTATTCTTTCTTTCTTTTTCTGCTCTCTATTTTATTTTATTCATTTTCAATCAAGTTTTCACTTTTATTTTAATTCATTTTTATATTCGTTTATTTTCATTCACATAGTTTTTAGTTTTTCTTCATTCATTCAGTTATTTATATATTAATTCATTCATTCATACATTCTTAATGTCACCGTCATAATTTAATGTCTTATTTTTTTCCTTAATTTCAATCTCATTCTTTTTTAATATTTTCTTTCTATTTTTGATATTTCTTCCTTCCTTTCTTTCGTTCGTTCTTTCTTTGTTCAGGTTGGATTTATTGATTGTTCTATTTCTTCATTCATTTTCGGCCCTAGATTTCTTATTTCCTTTTTTTTCATTCTTTCTTTTATTCTATCTTTCTATTTCTTTTATTTATTTTCTTTTGATTTCATTCATTTTTCTTGCTATTGTCATTATTTAATAGTCTTTCTTTCTTTCTTTCTTTCTTTCTTTCTTTCTTTTTGTATATTCCAGTCATGGTTCATTCATTCCATTATTTTTTTCTCTCTTTCTCTCTTTCTTTTTCAGCCGTATATTTTATTATTTCCTCTCTTTTTCTGTATTTTATTCATTACTTTATGCTATTTATTTTCAGTCAGTTTTCATTCATTCCCTTTTTTTACTCTATTCTTTCATTCTTTTTTCTGCTCTGTATTTTATGTTTCTTCTTTTTTATTCATTTTCAGTTAACTTTTTATTTTAGTTCATTTTTACATTCGTTCATTTTTATTCACATTGTTTTTAGTTTTTCTTCATTCATTCATTCATTCATTCATTTATTCACTCTTAATGACACCGTCATAATTTAATGTCTCAATTTTTTTTTCCTTAATTTCTTTCTTTGATTTATTCCAAATCAGTCAAGCGTACTTTCCTTCCTTTTCATCTCTGTTTTTTTCTCTCTTTTAAATTCTATCCTTTACTTGATTCTTTTATCTCTTTCTATGAGCAAAAAGCAGGTTGAATTCAGATGTGAAACAATCCCATTGATGATGTGAAAGGTGCAAACACACTCGCCCGACTGACTACCGGCGCACTAGGTCGGGTTACAAGGCTTTGTTGTGATTCTTTCTCGTATGAAGACAGGTGTTGGGCCTGATGATCGCTCTGCACTCTGCAGACCCCATCTCAGCTCAAATAAGTTCACCAGCACGCACACGTGCATACACAACCATACACATGATCCACGCAACGGAAGATGCTCAAATATAAATGAGACGAAGATGAATTAAAAATGCTGAAAAGTTCTCAGTCCAATCAACATCCGAAAATCAGTATTACAATGGCGAAACAACTTTCTCTTTTTCTCTCTCCCACTCTGTTCCAACGCACCGCATGTTAAGAACTCTGTCTCACCAACAACAAGGATACAGGGTTGTATTTGTATTCAAGAAAATTAACTTTCGAAACAACATTCACTATGTGTTCATTCAATTTTGAAGGTAAAACCCAACTTCCACGCTCTGGTGACACCGACGTGATAGTTAAATCCTGATGTAACATGGGAGTATTGTTGGAAAAAGATCTTTACGAGGCTACGGCGTGATATACAAATTCTAATGTGAATTGGAATTATCAGCGCTGAAATACGTATTTTACGATATGATTGTTTGTTTCGAGGTTTGACGACCTATCAATCCTTATGGGATCATTTAAGGTCATAATGACAAATGATTTTTGGGTAAGGTTATTTCATTTTTACAACATTTTTCTTTTTCGAATATCAAGATTCATTGAGATTTGTTTTTTTTAAGAGCAGGGTCCCCAACTCCTACACTTGTTATTTAACCCATAACTGGAGGGAAAGAACGGATTAATACCTTCCCAAGGGTACCAGTGCTTAAGTAAATGCAGATTATTCAACTGGAATTCGAACTCGGTTCACCGATTTCTCTTTCCGAGCCGATATCCACAGCACCACAACGCACATCCGTCACTATACGCTTGACAGCACCTGGTATTCCCAAGCGGTCACCCATCTAAGTACTGACCAGGCTCAACGTTGCTTAACTTATGTGATCGAGCGAAAACCGGTGTATTCAACGTGATATGACCGTAAGCCAATAAACGCTTACAGCACCTGTTATTCCCAAGCGGTCACCCATCTTAGTACTGACCAGGCTCAACGTTGCTTAACTTCGGTGATCGAGCGAGAACCGGTGTATTCAATGTGATTGGCCGTAAGCTGATTAATGTGGGATCAGTTTTAAACTGTTATTAAATATACACACTAACCCCCATAATTACTACATATTAATAGATTCGGTAAAATATGTTTAATGTTTGACATCTGATAGTAAAAGCTTAAAGCATGCTGTCATAAACAGCCGCCGACCTTTCGCTAAATTCTGCCGAGGCTTGCGTCCCGGCGAGAACACATCCTCAGCATGCTTAGAGCCTCTACTCCAGACAGCAGCGTTCTCAGCGTCTTTTATCTTCGCTGCCTAAGATGCATTCTGGGTATCAGTTTAACCGACAGGGTAACTAATTCCGTATTTCTAACCCGTGCTAGTTACCCACAAACCCTTCTTCAATAACCTCGGCCCCACTGGCTTGTACATGTATATCGTTTGTGGGGTGTGGCAATTCCAAACATCCTTTTATGCAGAGAATTGACCACCGTAAAGAAGGCACATAGACCACCTCATCTTCGCTGCAAGGACATCTGCAGCATCGATATGGGCATAAAACAGATAACTGTGATGCCAAAGATCGCTCACACTAGAGAAGCGATTTACACCTAGAGCTGGAGCTAGGAGTTAAGAAACGGAGGTTTGTTGCCTGAAAGAATCGTGATCGACGAAAATAAAACAAAGCAGTTATATTGGGAGAGAGCGTCTTCACATGAATTCGTTGCAATCCATCGTTTCAATCCCGATTTTATGAGACGCGGCGAGGTTCTCTCGAGACCGACTGGTACCACACACACATATTCGGATAAGCCTGCACATATTGGATGATGTACACACAAAGTTGTGAAGAAAATACTGTGACATGAAAGACGCAAGATGACCATGCTGCTCAGAAGAGAAGATTGTACAGAGTTTGATGGATAAATTGTCGCCATTTTATACTTTTAATTTCGCGCATGCGCGTTGTTTTGGTTGGTTTTTAAAGTGATTACAAGCCTCTATTCATCTTCTCACAGGGACACGAACTCAACTTGAAGGCCTACATCAGCTTGTTTTGGTTGGTTTTTAAAGTTTTTACTCAACTTGTTTTGGTTGGTTTTTAAAGTTTTTACTCAACTTGTTTTGGTTGGTTTTTAAATTGATTACAGGCCTCTATTCATCTTCTCACAGGGACACGGACTCAACTTGAAGGCCTACATCAAGTGCCTTAATTCGGCAGTGATGACCTGGGTCAAGAGCGTGGCTGCTGGAAGGTATTATATCTGGAAATAAGACTGCATGATGCCACACAAGTAGGCGAACCCGGTCATGGCTCTCAGCTGCTGCAAGATCTGGTCAACTAAATCTCCAGACTGCAGCCAAACTGATTACTGTAACTAATACGCAGGTGAGAGAGAGAGACCAACGATACTTCTAGTGAGAGCAAAGATTAACTGAAGACAAGAGTTAACGTAAGACTCTTCAGCTTAAAAAAGGTGACCGTCCGGAAGAGTTACAGGAG
The DNA here is from genome assembly GCA_037127315.1 of Ascarosepion bandense. Taxonomy (NCBI): domain Eukaryota; kingdom Metazoa; phylum Mollusca; class Cephalopoda; order Sepiida; family Sepiidae; genus Ascarosepion; species Ascarosepion bandense. Next base: position 1,301,384 of record JBBBDQ010000664.1, on the reverse strand, counting down.
ATTCCGAAGTCATCTGGAGGTTGTGAATGATACCAATGGCGATGATATTGAATAAATTCAGTTTTTAGTGTTTCAAGATATTTTTAGACTAGCAGTATAGCTCCGCTTTGCTCGGGTGTAATGAAAGTTTTAAAACTAAACCATGGTCCTGGAGCTCAAACTCTTTGGACGTTGGCACGAAAGACTAAAAAGCAATTGTTGTTTCCAGTTAAAGCAAAACCGTAGACTGAAAGAAAAATGAATGGATGTAAGTCAAATTTTGATTTCCTGGTATCGATATCAAATAAGTATTTTCGTCGTAAACTGAATTTTGAAGGCTAAATAAGTCCTCTGAGAAAATGGTATCATATTTGAAACTAAGAACTACAATTATACCTACTTAGAGTTAAACATGAAGCAAAAACTAAAATAAAAGGGCTGAAAAAAAAACTACAGACATACAGGCAGTTAAACAGACACACACACATACATCTTTCCTTTTATATATATATATATATATATATATATATATATATATATATTATCGATGTTCTGAACAATTGTAAGAACTGCAACTTTGAAACTTCTGAATATTGTTTCTTATGTCTTTGTCTATGAGTGCACCAAATTTGATTAAAATCTGACCATTCCTTCTATAACCCGATTTTTTCGATTATCGATTTTCGATATTTATCGGAGGTACCTCGACAAAAAACCTAGCTAAGAACACTCGCAGACGCTTATAGTACAACTGTGTAAATTTTCAAGAAAATCGGTTCAGCCGTTTCGGAGTCTATAGGTAACGGACACACACACATACAAAGTTCCATTTATAAATAAGTTTAGATAATTTTCGTAAATATATGTTAACATGAGATGTCAGTGTTATAGTCAGTTTTTTCCTTATTTATATGACAATACATCCATCGCACACTCTAATTATGTTTAAAGCACATCTCGGAAATTATGAACGAAATGATGTGATAGATATAGGGAGACGATAATAAAATATATTTACACTATTTTAAATAGAAAAGATTGTGCATTTATTTACTCTTGTTAAAACAACATTCCTGCCATTTTTCCCCCAGGTCATTATTACGTGTATAAAGATTCGGTTAACATACTCAAACTTCGATTTGAACACTTTATTTCATCTACGTATCTCAATAGAAACGAAGAAAAGAGTGCTAGACTGCTACGTGATGTCAGTTCTTCAATACGGCTGTGAATGCTGGACAATATCATCGAAAATGAGGACAAAACTGGAAGCGGCCGAAATGTGGTTCTACAGAAGGATGCTACGGATATCGTGGACTGAGCATACAAGCAACGACGAAGTGTTAGAAAGAATGGCAACAAAAAGGAAATTGATGCTGAGCATCAGGAAGAGACAACTGAAGTTCCTGGGACATGCAATGAGGAAGGAAAGCCTGGAGAACCTGATACTGACTGGTCAGATAGAAGGAAGGAGAGACAGAGGAAGGCAGCGGATAACATATTTGCAGGGCCTGATCAGGTGGATGACGGAACGGGGGTTGCCAGGAGCAACAGGAGCAAACATACTAAGAGCCACAAGGGATAGGGAGACGTGGAGATCCATGATCGCCTACGTCCTGAAGGGACAGGGCACATAGAAGAAGAAGAAGTAGACTGTTCCAAAAAATAACTATCGGAACACAACAAGAAAAGAGAGAAGAAAGGAATGAACATAAAACACAAGCAGAATGAATGCATGGTAATAAGAAACAAAAGAAACCCAAAATGCGTATAAAGGGTCGGTGGTATTAAATCAAGCAGGTACAGAAATTGAAATACCCGAGGAACTTTCTAACAAAGGAGGGAAAATGGGATCCGAAGGAGAATTAGGTTGACCAATAACGCATTCAAAAGGCTAATAGAGTATTGAGAAACAGGAAAACAAAGAAGTTCTGAGACACGTTGGTTGGTTGTTGATGGTTTTGTTTTTATGGCGAATCACCCTCGGTGAGTCATTTATTGCCAACTAAGCTTTATTTATTTATTGCTGGTAATACCTTTTTCTTTCAAGAATTTATTTTTGTTTTTTATAAGTTTTGTGTCTAGTAATAATTTTTTTTTTCGAGTACCAAGTTTCATTGGGATTTGTTGATAAGGGCAGGGACCCCAAGCCCAACTCTGTTATTTAACCCATAACTGGAGGGAAGAGACGGATTAGTACCTTTCCCAAGGAAACCAGTGCTTAAGAGAATGCAGGGCATTCAACTGGAATTCGAACTCGGTTTCTCTTTACAAACCGATATCCTCTGCCCCACAATGCACATTCGTCACTAGACGCTTACAGCACCTGGTATTCCCAAGCGGTTACCCATCTAATTACTGACCAGGCTCAACGTTACTTAACTTCGGTGATCGAGCGAGAACCGCTGTATTCAACGTGATATGGCCGTATGCCCGAAACGGAAAATGATCAGGTGTAAAAAAAAAAAACAAAAAGCAAAAATAAAAAAATAAAAATAAAATAATGACGACTATGATAACTCCTCGTCACACAAATTTAGATGGAACGTGGTCGGGTGATAATGGCGCCAAAGAGGAAGATTACAGTCAGCATGTAAATGATGATATCACCTCATCACAGAAATTAAAACGGAAGACGGTCATTTGAAAATAACAACAGATATTAAGATATTCAGTTAAGTGCCATACGTGAAACACGCTTGGGCGATCATGTCTCGAAAGAGACATGACTGACTGGGCAGAAGATTATCCTACAGTAGGTTGCCATTGCTTTCTGCGGTAGACTGGTTGCCAGCCAAGGCTATAGAACCCAATCTGTCCTGTTATTTAACCCATAACTGGAAGGAATAGACGGATTAATACCTTTCCCAAGCGTATTTGCGCGTAAGTGAATGCAATTAATTCAACTGGAATTCGAACTCGCCTCTCCGATTTCTTGTTCCGAGCCGATATCCACTAGACCACCACGCACATTATGATATTAGTCTGAATGTAATTAGTTATATCTCTTTATTACTGAAATTCAAGCAGAAGGAGATCAGGTGATGATAGTATAGAAATAATGATATATCCTCATTCCAGAATTTGGAACAGAACGTGATCAGGTGATAACAGTAAAATAGATGAGGGCAACAGTGTACATGCAAATAATGGTAACTCCTCATTCTGGAAATTGAAACGGAAGGATGTCAGGTAACAACATCAAGGAAAATGAGGATTGAGGATGAGGGAAACGTTGTACAAATGGCAGCCAAGATGAGGACAATAGTCCAAATAACGTAAAAAATGTAAATATTGTCTCATCTCAGAAATAAAGTCAAATAGAATGATCTATTATAAAACGTCGTACAAATGGCAACAAAGATGAGGACAATAGTCCGAATAATGTAAATAGTGTAAATACTACCACAGCTCAGAAATATAGACAAATAGAATGATCTATTATTAAACGTCGTACAAATGGCAACAAAGATGAGGACAATAGTCCGAATAATGTAAATAGTGTAAATACTACCTCAGCTCAGAAATATAGACAAATAGAATGATCTATTATTAAACGTCGTACAAATGGCAACAAAGATGAGCACAATAGGCCGAATAATGTAAATAATACCTCATCTCAGAAATATAGACAAATAAAATGATCTTTTATTAAACGTCGTACAAATGGCAACAAAGATGATGACAATAGTCCGAATAATGTAAATCCTGTAAATACTATCTCATCTCAGAAATATAGACAAATAGAATGATTTATTATTAAACGTCGTACAAATGGCAACAAAGATAAGGACAATAGTCCGAATAATGTAAATACTGTAAATACTACCTCATCTCAGAAATATAGACAAATAGAATGATTTATTATTAAATGTCGTACAAATGGCAACAAAGATAAGGACAATAGTCCGAATAATGTAAATACTGTAAATACTACCTCATCTCAGAAATATAGACAAATAGAATGATCTATTATTAAACGTCGTACAAATGGCAACAAAGATAAGGACAATAGTCCGAATAATGTAAATACTGTAAATGCTACCTCATCTCAGAAATATAGACAAATAGAATGATTTATTATTAAACGTCGTACAAATGGCAACAAATATAAGGACAATAGTCCGAATAATGTAAATACTGTAAATACTACCTCATCTCAGAAATATAGACAAATAGAATGATCTATTATTAAACGTCGTACAAATAGCAACAAAGATGAGGACAATAGTCCGAATAATGTAAATACTGTAAATACTACCTCAGCTCAGAAATATAGACAAATAGAATGATCTATTATTAAACGTCGTACAAATGGCAACAAAGATGAGCACAATAGTCCGAATAATGTAAATAATACCTCATCTCAGAAATATAGACAAATAAAATGATCTATTATTAAATGTCGTACAAATGGCAACAAAGATGATGACAATAGTCCGAATAATGTAAATCCTGTAAATACTATCTCATCTCAGAAATATAGACAAATAGAATGATCTATTATTAAACGTCGTACAAATGGCAACAAAGATAAGGACAATAGTCCGAATAATGTAAATACTGTAAATACTACCTCATCTCAGAAATATAGACAAACAGAATGATTTATTATTAAATGTCGTACAAATGGCAACAAAGATGAGCACAATAGTCCGAATAATGTAAATACTGTAAATACTACCTCATCTCAGAAAAATAGACAAATAGAATGATTTATTATTAAACGTCGTACAAATGGCAACAAAGATGAGCACAATAGTCCGAATAATGTAAATAATACCTCATCTCAGAAATATAGACAAATAAAATGATCTATTATTAAACGTCGTACAAATGGCAACAAAGATGATGACAATAGTCCGAATAATGTAAATACTGTAAATACTATCTCATCTCAGAAATATAGACAAATAGAACGATTTATTATTAAACGTCGTACAAATGGCAACAAAGATAAGGACAATAGTCCGAATAATGTAAATACTGTAAATACTACCTCATCTCAGAAATATAGACAAATAGAATGATTTATTATTAAACGTCGTACAAATGGCAACAAAGATAAGGACAATAGTCCGAATAATGTAAATACTGTAAATACTACCTCATCTCAGAAATATAGACAAATAGAATGATTTATTATTAAACGTCGTACAAATGGCAACAAATATAAGGACAATAGTCCGAATAATGTAAATACTGTAAATACTACCTCATCTCAGAAATATAGACAAATAGAATGATCTATTATTAAACGTCGTACAAATGGCAACAAAGATAAGGACAATAGTCCGAATAATGTAAATACTGTAAATACTACCTCATCTCAGAAATATAGACAAATAGAATGATTTATTATTAAACGTCGTACAAATGGCAACAAAGATAAGGACAATAGTCCGAATAATGTAAATACTGTAAATACTACCTCATCTCAGAAATATAGACAAATAGAATGATTTATTATTAAACGTCGTACAAATGGCAAACAATATGAGGACAATAGACCGAATAATGTAAATACTGTAAATACTACCTCATCTCAGAAATATAGACAAATAGAATGATTTATTATTAAACGTCGTACAAATGGCAACCAATATGAGGACAATAGTCCGAATAATGTAAATACTGTAAATACTACCTCATCTCAGAAATATAGACAAATAGAATGATTTATTATTAAACGTCGTACAAATGGCAACAAAGATGAGGACAATAGTCCGAATAATGTAAATACTGTAAATACTACCTCATCTCAGAAATATAGGCAAATAGAATGATTTATTATTAAACGTCGTACAAATGGCAACCAATATGAGGACAATAGACCGAATAATGTAAATACTGTAAATACTACCTCATCTCAGAAATATAGACAAATCTAATGATTATTATATCACAATATATCTCCATTATATTTTGTTTTGAAACATTATTTAAATTTCTCCCAGTGGGTCATTTTACGCCGTTAAATTTGTGTACCCCATTAAAATTTACCCTGTATCTTCCAGATGGTTGTTTATACCCCTTAATATGTTAGTGTCGTATTAAATGTTAACCAATTTATCTAAATGAATCTTTTAGAACGAAGTCATGATGTTTCCTCATTCAAGATTCTTTGATTCCTTAATGGAAAAATATTTTGTAATCATTTACCTTGAGTGGCCCTTGAGGCTTATACTGGAAGATTCGTTTTCTTCTTCATTTGGCCGATCTTGGTCCTCCACATATCCTTATAGTGACTCTTAACACGCTACCCCCTGTTTCCCCCCCCCATCCAAATTCTACTTTGCAATCCATTTGCTCAAGTCTCTCAGTATGTTACCCATTGGTTACCCTTATGTTTCTTTCTCTCTATTTGACTTGTGCATATAAGATACTCCAATCATTACTTCCTCATTACATAGCCCAGGATCTAGCTTCCTTTTCGTTTCCATCCTCTCCAAATCTCATCTTCACTCACATGTTCAGTCCATTGTATCCTCAGCATCCTCCTGTAGAACCAAATTTCATTTACTTCAAGTCCCTCCTTCATCTTTGTGGAGATTGTCAAGCATTCGTTGGCATATCACATAGCAATCTATTACCCCACTTTCTCAATACCCTGCTCATTTTCTGAAACGCACCCTTGGCAATTCGGGTCTCAGTGTGGCCCTTTCCGTCTTCTGTTACTGGGGGATCAGTCAGTCAGTTAAGTGCCATACGTGATACACACTTGGGCGATCATGTCTCGAAAGTGACTTGACTAACTGGGCAGAAGATTATCCTGCAGTAGGTTGCCATTACTTTTTGCAGTAGACTGGTTGCCGACCAAGGCTATAGAACCCAATCTGTCCTGTTATTTGACTCATAGGTAAAGGGAAAAGAAATCTATTATATTATTATGTAGTAATTAGTGGGGGATCGGTTTCCTATTGTTATGAATTAATAAGCTAATCCCCCACTTTATGACCAATATAAGCCTTAATCATTATTCCAACTATTCAGTCAGTCATTTAAGTGCCATACGTGATACATGCTTGGGCGATCATGTCTCGAAAGTGACATGATTAACTGGGCAGAAGATTATCCTGCAGTAGGTTGCCATTACTTTTTGCGGTAGACTGGTTGCAAGCCAAGGCTATAGAACCCAATCTGACCTGTTATTTGACTCATAACTAGATGGGGGAAGTGATGTACTATATCATTATGTAGTAATTAGTGGGGGATCAGTTTATTACTTCAAGACAATAGGAAATCGATCCCCCCACGTAGAAGCCTTAATCATGTTTTCAACTGTTATATATATTCAGTCAGTCAGTTAAGTGCTATACGTGATACACGCTTTGGCGATCATGTCTCGAAAGTGATATGACTGACTGGGCAGAAGATTATCCCGCAGTAGGTTGCCATTACTTTCTGCGGTAGACTGGTTGCCGGCCAAGGCTATAGAAACCAGTCTGTCCTATTATTTAACTCATAACTGGAGGGAAGAGATGGATTAATACCTTTCCCAAGGGTATTTGTACGTAAGTGAATGCAAAGAATCCAACTGAAATTCGAACTCGGCTCCCCGATTTGTCATTCTAAGTCGATATCCATTGCACCACAACGCACATCCTACTGGGGAATAGATTGTAGTAAAAAACAAAAAACAAAAAAACACAAAAATGAATTATGCACATTAAAACACAATCGAAAACATAGTCTGCTATTCGACTCTTTTTTTTTTTTCTTAAGATATACTTTTTATTATCCCTCTTTTATCTCTCTCCCAAATTTTAGTCAAGGTTCCTTACCTGATATCAAACTCAAAAGATAAAACGATGCATCTGAAGTTCTCTTGAATGAGGCACAAGAAATAAAATTAAAGGAAAGATGTGTGGCATGAAGAGTGAACCAGTGCACTGATTCCATTCTCTTTGTAGTTTGGTTTTCTACTACTAACCTCCCGCTCTCCTACCATTTTCAGAAAATGTTATCGGCGAATCGAGCTGGAACAGTTGCCATACACTTCACTCTACGGCTTTTGGGAAAGCTATGATTCCAAATCCCAGTCAGAAACAGGTGAAGAGCAAGACAGGGCAGATTATAAACCCATCCATTGTCGGCGTTCGATGAAAGGTTACTCGTAAATGTAACCCAATAAAGCAAGTTTTCTGCTTCTGTTGAATTAATAAAGTGTAATAGGCGAAATCAACCAGTGTATTAATACATACATATAAAAAGCCCACACACACACACACACACACACACACACACACACACACACACACACACACTCACAGACACGCACACACACATATTAATATATTGAGTCAGCAGATAATTATTTAAATATATATTGTTAAATATAAGAGACAATAAAAGTCTATTATGTTTAATCATGAGCCGTTCTAGACATAGTATTTTAGCTTTAATTTCTGGCGAAAATAAAGTAAAAGCTTTTTCAATATTTATATATTCTTATTACGTTGGTCCTTGATCTAAGACTTCTGCCCACATGTGGTTATATGGTCACTGATACAAAGATGTTCACAGTCAAAGATGATATTCTGTTATATTGATATAGAAGATTGCTAAGCGACGGTAACGGTTACGGAATAACAGACGCAGGTTTGAAATTCATGAAGCGGTTAGAAACCGAAAAATTAACATCAGAACCATATGTCTTTTGATTAGTTTGAAATGTAATTTTATTGAGTGTGGATTGCTTTGTTTAAATGTAGATGGCCTCCAGTATCTGAAGGATCTTCTTACTTTTTGTGTATGTGCAAGTATTATTGTGTTATCGAAAAATATCAGTCTAAAATTGGGTACATGGCTTTGTTTTTCTAAGAAATGTTGTTTAATATAACTAAGATCAGAAAGGTGACAGGTAAGTCTACGGGCGAACGTAGTTGTAGTAAAACCAACATATGCACTGAGTTTATTATTAATATGAAAGGTACAATCCTTAAGTGACATGTAAATTGATACACTACATTGTTTTGCTTGAAGAGAATTTAGCCGTGTGTTGATACACTACATTTGTTTTTTGTTGAGGACTTAATTAATTGTAGGGTTATTAGATGCTATGAGGTCAACTGTTTTAAATTATTTATAATATATGATGAGCTTAATTTTTTATTAATATTAATAGGTTTAACTAATCTACCTACTAGGTTTTTGAGTGTTTTTTCATAATACGCATTTTGTTGCAATAATATAAGTTAATACTCTTATGTTTATTTTGACGTACAATATATATATATATATATATATATATATATATATATATATATATATATATTTCCAGGTAAAGAGGACTTAAGGTTTTATTATTTTGAGTGCCCTGGCATTATTTTATTATGGACAGTGCTCAATGTAATGAGTATTATAGAGCTTAATATAATTATATAGTTATGAATTAATTATACATTGCGGCACGGAAATTTCTATGTTTCGAGATACATTCTCATCATTTCGAGATAGATTCTCATCATCAGGCAATGTTGATGCTGGTCGTGCAAATGATTTACAAATGATTTACATTTTTGTCATTTAAATGTAAATCATCTACACAACCAACATGTCAGTTTTTCATGATTTGACTATTTAATTCTATTTTCATTTTGCGTTATTTTAAATAAGACCGTTTATTCCAAATCATCACTTAAAAATATTTCTTTTAAAAAGAAAAAAAAATTTAACATTCTATTTCCACATTTAAATGAGGTGAGGTTGATAGTACTCTTAAAAAACGGAAATACGAAAGGAAATATAAAATAAATTATTTATAATACCTTCTCGGCCATATTTAATGAAATCATTTTTTTAAAGAAAGGTTGGTCTCTCTCTCTCTCTCTCTCTCTCTCTCTCTCTCTCTCTCTCTCTATCTATCTATCTATCTATATATATATATATATATATAACTCGTTTTATAATATAACACGTTTACAAATGAATATATATATATATATATATATATATATATATATATATATATATATATATATATATTACAGAACAGTGAAGAAACACGTAGATTAAAAACCCACTGTTCAAGCATTTACTTTTATAGAGTGCCCGATACAGGGTAGAGCATAATATTGTAATTTTGTTAAATGTTTTATAAAAGCATAATGTCAGTACACAAAATTTTCCATGTTTCAGAACAAAACTGTTGCTATTCAGCTGATATGTTTAATTAAATGGTGAAAACGATTTATTTTTTAAAATATAAGATTAATTTCTGGTTTTTAAAAAACATTAGGCAGTGGATACTGAAGACACTACATGGTAGAAACCTAGGTTGCGTAATAACTCCTTTACAAATAAAGAATATTCAAACGTTGCACAATATAATTGTATTAAACACTTTTTAATACAAATGTGCACTGGTCTAATTTTATTATGACAAAAAGCTAAGTAATTAAACAATCAACATATATATATAATACTAGCAGCATAGCCCAGCGTTGCTCGGGTGTTATGAAAACTAATTTAAAACTAATCCGTGGTCCTGGAGCTCAGACTCTTTGGACAATAGCACGAAAGACTAAAAAGCAATATTTGTTTCCAGTTAAAGCGAAACCATACACTGAAAGAAAAATGAATGGATGTAAGTCAAATTTTGATTTCCTGATATTGATATCAAATAGGTTTTTTCTATGTAAACTGAATTTTGAAGGCTAAATAAGTCCTCTGAGTAAATGGTATCATGGCTGAGACTAAGAACTACAATTATACCTACTTAGAGCCAAACCCGAAGCAAAAACTAAAATAAAAAGGCTGAAAAAATTCAGACATACAGGCAGATAAACAGACACACACAAAAATATCTTGCCTTATATGTATATATATCTGCCTTCTTCCACCGAACGCCCATAACTCAGAGGTAGAATTGCCGACTGACGCCAGTTCGGTCGGGTTTCAATCCTGGGTTAAAAAGCCATCGGAGTCTAACCGTACTGATGAGCTGTGATACAGCGAAACAGATCTGTCTGCGGATGACAATATATATATATATATTATCGATTTTCTGTACCATTTTAAGAACTGCAACCTTAAAACTTCTGAATATCGTTTCTTATGTCTTTGTCTATGAGTGTCTCAAATTTGATTAAAATCGGACCACTCCTTCTATAACCCGATTTTTTCGATTATCAATTTTCGATATTTATCGGGGGTACCTCGACTCGAAGCCTAGCTAAGAACACTCGCAGACGATTATAGTACAACTGTGTAAATTTTCAAGAAAATCGGTTCAGCCGTTTAGGAGTCTATAGGTAACGGACACACGCACACACAGACAAAGTTCCATTTATAAATAAGTTTAGATTTCACTCCTGTCGCGCTCAGGAATTTGGATTATGTCGTTTTAATTTTTTATGTCTTAATATAAGATACTCCGTAGTAGGTACATTCATATTAGATGACATATTGATATAAATTTTTCCGTCATTTTTGATGACACATGCCCACTCGTAAAAATATATTCTTCTTCTTCTATGTGCCCTGTCTCTTCAGGCGATCATGGTTCTCCACGTCTCCCTATCCCTTGTGGCTCTTAGTATGTTTGCTCCTGTTACACCTCACAACCCCCGTTCCGTCATCCACCTGATCAGGCCCTACAAATATGTTATCCACTGCCTTCCTCTCTTTTTCCTTCTATCTGGCCTGTTAGTATCAGGTTCTCCAAGCTCTCTTTCCTTATTGCATGTCCCAGGAACTTCAGTTGTCTCTTCCTGATGCTCAGTATTAATTTCCTTTTTGTTGTCATTCTTTCCAACATCTCATCGTTGCTTGCATGCTCAGAGGATATATAATTCTCGAATGAAACACGTGAATACGATCACATGAATAATTTTTTCCTCTAAACATAAATTATTTTCGGAGAGCTTCCAGACAGTCTCCATTCAGTTCCTTTAGGGATGTGTTTTATTATATTGGCATGGTGAATGGTGGTTCGATCCGGGGTTTGTGTATTTTAATATTATGTTTGGTCTCGAGCATGTAAAGACAGTGCCAATTTGTCGATTGAGTTCCACATCTTTCTTCAGGTGTTTATTGCGTGAGTCAACGAAAAATGCGTCATGTCATACATGAAGAACTTAGTAATATTTTTTGTTTTTAATAATTTTCCCCAAGCTAGGTGTGATTGCCACTAGTGCGTAAGGGGTTACAGCAAGAGAAAAAAACTGTGTACAAGGGATATTAACAAAAGTTTAAAAGATGAACAAGATTCAAGAAAGTAGACGATTGCATTTGACGTCAGGTTTAATTTTTTGGAGATTGTAGCTATGAGTTAAGCGAACAAATAGAAAGGAGTTCCACAGGTAGGAAGGACTAGAAACTAAATTTTTGAAAGATAAGTAGCGATTATATTAACTAATATACCTGAAAGAATAAAAATAAGTGGATAGTTTCGCATGGAAGTTCATTTAAACCACCCCACTTTGGTGTAGGAGACCGAACGCATTTCCAATGCCAAAACAAAAATTATCCAATCGCTGCAGCCGAAAATCAAGATGGTGAAGCTATAACTACCCCACCTTCTTTAGGTCAATATGTCATTGAACAAATTTAGGCAACCAAAACTGAATATTACTCAGTCAGTTAAGTGCCATACGTGATACACGCTTTGGGCGATCATGTCTCGAAAGAGACATGATTGACTGGGCAGAAGATTATCGCGCCATAAGGTTACCATTGCTTTCTGTTGTAGACTGGTTGCCAGCCAAGGTTATAGAACCAATTCTGTCCTATTATTTAACCCATAACTGGAGGGGAGAGACAGAAAAGATACCTTTCCCAAGGGTATTTGTGCGTTAGTGAATGCAAGGAATTCAACTGGAATTCGAACTCGGCACCCCGATTTGTTTTTCTGAGTCGATATCCACTGCACCAGGTATCTTATTAAAATAACATGATGATAAAACATTGATATTACATTGAATTAATTGCTACTGGAAAAGTGGAATTTAAAAAAAAAAACAATGAAGCAAAAGAAGAAGAAGAAGAAGAAGCAAAAGAAGAAGAAGAAAATTATTGTAGAGGAATATCCTATCCTACCCCGGAATGGATATGGTCCGGTCTATAAAAGACTGTGACTAGAGCATACGTCACTAGACGGAAGCATTCTTCACGAGACAGACGCATACGTCCTAGGCAGAGACATTTTCTACGTGATTGTTATACCTGTTACTATTCGTTGGTGTTCTTGTATGTCTATTGGTTTATTGTACTCGGGTATAATAAATCTCTTATAATCTGTCTTCAGTGTTAAATATTATTCTTGCCCTATTCTTTTCCCTGATTATCCCCTCTCGGGATATATCAGAGTTGAAAGTTTTATTAGCCGCCCCAAAGGTTTTGAGTATCGTTGTCGTCGGAGTCGACAATGAATTTATTCCAGAGTTGATTTTCGTCGTCGTCCTCGTGGATAGCAGACCTACTTTGTGGTTGCGTCATTTGTTCCTCAAGCAACATTTATTCGTCAAGACATCGTTGGTCCCAGCATTGATTTCCTAGCAAAATAGTTTTTACAGCAGCATATTTTATACCCGACAACCTGCAACAGAAATATATACCCGAGAAAGTGGCATATAACCATTAGTGATCTTGTTAAAGATCATGATGTTGACTGGATATACCATCCAACTCTTTAAGAATCTTGCGCTGTCCTCAGGTCGAAACCTAAACACTCTGAAATGGCCGGAACGTACAACAATAATCCTATAAACTATAGAGCATACGTCACTAGACGAGAACATATGTCACTAGACGGAAGCATTCTTCACTAGACAGACGCATACGTCCTAGGCAGAGACATTTTCTACTTGATTGTTATACCTGTTACTATTCGTTGGTGTTCTTGTATGTCTATTGGTTTATTGTACTGGGTTATAATAAATCACTTATGATCTATCTTCAGTGTTAAGTATTTTTCTTGCGCTATTCTTTTCCCTGATTATCCCCTCTCGGGATATATCAAAAATGAAGAAGAGAACACTGAAGAAGACTCAAATATAGAAGAAACGCAGAAAAGGCGAAGAAGGCAATGAAAAAGCGAAGACGAAAGCAATAAAGAAGAATAAGAAAGAAGGAATAAAGAAGACAGTGAAGCAGACGAACGAAAAGACAAAGAAAAAGAAGGCAATAAAGAAAAATATGAAAAATATAATGAAGAAAGCCTTAATGCAAAAGCGAAAAACTAGTAGACAATGAAGAAAGGACATACAATTAAGCAGAAAATTAAAAAAAAGTTAAGATAATGTTCAAGAAGAAAAATATAAGGAAGGAAAGTGAATGATAAAGCGATAAAGAAGAAAAAAACAATAAAGAAGTAGAAAGTGAGGAGAAGAAAAAGAAAAAGACAATGGAAAAGCGAAGAAAAAAAACGCAGGTGAATATGACAATGAAGAAGAAGGAAAACACAATAAAGAAGAATAAAACAACAAAGAAGAGAAAAACAAAAGAATGATGCAGGGAAAAAAGACATTGAAGAAGCGATGAAGAAAAAGAAAAATAATATGCGAAGAAGAAAAAGTGAACAAGAAGAGGACACAATAAAGACGACGACGACGAGAACAAAAAGAAGAAAAAGAAAAAGATAGTTATAAGAAGAAAAAGACAATGAAGAAACGAAGAAGAACCCCTTGAAAAAGTAAAGAAGAAACTAAGAAAAAGACAAAAAGACAATAAAAAAGCAAAGAAGGCAATGAAGAAGCGAAGCAAGAGAAAAAGAATTAAGAGACTCAAGAGAAAAAGAGGACAATGGAAAAGCAGAAGAACGAGACAATAAAGAAAGACAAAAACAATGAACAAGCTAAGAATAAGAGATTAAGGTAGAAGAAAGTCAGTGAAGAAGAAGCCGAAGAAATTTAAAAAAAGAGGCAAAAGAAAACGATAATGGAGAGTCGAAGAAGACAACGATAAAGCGAATTAGAAGAATACGTTGAAGAAGCAAAGAGAATAAGGAAAATACAAAGAAGAAGACAAGAAGAAACAATGAAGAGAAAGAAAAAGACAACGAAGAATAATAAGAAGAAAAAATCCACTTAAGAAGAAGAAAATGAAAGAAAGAGAAAATGAAAATGAAGAAGAAAAAGAATAGCATGAAAATATGAAAAAGAAGCGAGAAAGAAAACAATGAAAAAGCGAAGAAGAAATCAATGAAAAAAGAAAGAAAAGACAATGAAAAAAAGAAAAGAAGGCAATAAAAAAGCAGAAGAAAGAGACAATGAAGAAGGAGAAAAACAATGAAAAAGCGAAGAAATCAATGAAAAAAGAAAGAAAAGACAATTAAAAAAGAAAAGAAGGCAATAAAAAAGCAGAAGAAAGAGACAATGAAGAAGGAGAAAAACAATGAAAAAGCGAAGAAATCAATGAAAAAAGAAAGAAAAGACAATGAAAAAAGAAAAGAAGGCAATAAGAAAGCAGAAGAAAGAGACAATGAAGAAGGAGAAAAACAATGAAAAAGCGAAGAAATCAATAAAAAAAGAAAGAAAAGACAATGAAAAAAAAGAAAAGAAGGCAATAAAAAAGCAGAAGAAAGAGACAATGAAGAAGGAGAAAAACAATGAAAAAGCTAAGAAGATATTAAAGTAGAAGAAAGTCAGTGAAGAAGGCGAAGAAGTTTAAAAAAAGGAAGCAAAAGAAAACGAGAATGGAGAGTCGAAAAAAACAATGATAAAGCGAATTGGAAGAATACGTTGAAGAAGCAAAGAGAATAAGGAAAATACAAAGAAGAAGACAAGAAGAAACAATGAAGAGAAAGAAAAAGACAATGAAGAATCATAAGAAGAAGAAATCCATTTAATAAGAAGAATAATAAAGAAAAAAGAAAATGAAAAAGAAAAAGAAAAAGAATATCATTAAAATGCGAAGAATATGCGAGAAAGAAAACAACGAAAAAGCAAACAAGAAATCAATGAAAAAAAGAAGGAAAAAAACAATGAAAAAAGATAAGGCAATGAAGAAGCGAAAATGAAAATGACACAGTAGATAATAAAGAAAAAACAATGAAAAAGAAGAAGCGAAGAAGAAAATAAAGAAGAAGAAGAAGTGAAGAGAAGAAAAAAGAAGAAGAAAAATACAATGAGGCAGCGAAAAAATAGAAGTAAAGAAGAAGATAACAAAAAAGCGATGAAAAGTAGGAAAAGAAGAAGGGAAGAAGTTTAAGAAAGAAAACGAAGCAGAATGAATATTTTGATTGGTTTGCTTTTTACTGCCTATTAAAATTTAAAGGTTATTTAAAGCCATATATTATTTTTAGACTAATGATTTTTACTGATACAAATTCTACTAATTAAAAACACTGGAGAAAAAGAAATGAATTCATAATTTTCCCAAGAGTTTTTCTTATAAAACAACACGCGTGGAATCAACACTCGGCCTTCGGCCTTCCGACTGGGTCCGAAATAACCAAATAAGACCAGTTTAAGACCGGTGGATAGGTAATGTTTTGGCCAGTACGTGCGCTCAGGTTCCCCACATTAAAAAAGACCTTGTGTCACATCTCTCTCAAGTGGGGGAGAAGAGTAAATATCGTCGGCTCTCGGATATCCATACGCCCAACATTACAGCACCTCGTATTCAAAAGAGTTTTTAACCTTTTAAGTACTGACCAGGTCAGACGTTGTTTAACAAGAACAAAAAGAAAACAATTGAGAGAAGAGTAGAAAGAAAAAACAAAAAAAAAAACAGAAAAAGTAAAAAAAAACAAAAACAAACTAAAACATGGAGAAATCTAGATGAAAGAGAAGAGGAAGAAGAAGAACAAAACTCAAAGGAAGACAATGGAGAAAAAAGAGGATAAAAAAGAAGTTAAGAAAGAAAATAAAGATGGAGAAATCTAGAAGAGAGAGAAGAGGGAGAAGAAGAAGAAAACTTAAAAGAAGACAATGGAGAAAAAGAAAATGAAGATGGAGAAATCTAGAAGAGAGAGAAGAGGGAGAAGAAGAAGAAAACTTAAAAGAAGACAATGGAGAAAAAGAAAATGAAGATGGAGAAATCTAGAAGAGAGAGAAGAAGGAAGAAGAAGAAGAAAACTTAAAAGAAGACAATGGAGAAAAAGAAAATAAAGATGGAGAAATCTAGAAGAGAGAGAAGAGGAAGAAGAAGAAGAAAACTTAAAAGAAGACAATGGAGAAAAAGAAAATGAAGATGGAGAAATCTAGAAGAGAGAGAAGAGGGAGAAGAAGAAGAAAACTTAAAAGAAGACAATGGAGAAAAAGAAAATGAAGATGGAGAAATCTAAGAAGAGAGAAGAGGAAGAACAGAAACATAAAAAAGACAATAGAGAAATTAAAGATGGTAAGACTGAAAAAAAAAAGAGGAGGAAAAACTGGACAGGTGTGAAGCCAACTTATTAAAAATGCATATTATACTGACTCTTATAATTTAACATGCTGTTCCAAGCACCTGTCTTTTGAGAAAAAATTTGAGCAAAAGAAAACAGGTGCGACGAGTACATAAATAAATAAATGAAACTACTACAAGAACAGTTACTGTTACTACTACTAATAATTCAACTGCAAGATGGCAAAACAACATCAGCGTGAAGAAAATAAAATAATCAGGAGAGGCTGTCTCTCCGGAGAAAACAGACAGACAAATCTCTTATAATAAATAAACAAATATATGACGGTAGTGAATTAGAAACGATGTGGGTTCAATCGAGGGGACAAATAATATCAGCACACACACACACACACACACACACACACAATACACAAAAAGATTTTTAAAAATATTTTGATATTTCACTACCACAAAATCTTGGCAATTAAACCGTATTCGATTAGCACAACTGCTAAAAAATGTTTCTAAATAGAGTCATTCCTTGATATGCGAGTTTAATTCATTTCAAGACCGAACGCGTTACTCAAAAGATTGTATCTCAAATCAATTTTTACCTATTTAAAACACGGGAACACTAACCATGGATATATAGTCTTCTTCTTCTATGTGCCTTGTTCTTTCAGGACGTAGGCGATCATGGCCTTCTACGTCTTCCTATCCCTGGTGGCTCTTAGCACACCTTCTCCTGATACACCATGCAACCCTCGTTCTGTCATCCACTAGCTCAAGCCCATAAATCTAGAATATAAATGTATAGAAACTAGCATGGCCACAAAATGAGGGATCCGTTTATGTATTAATTATAATATAGAATAGATCCCCCATTTTATATCCACATTATAATATCTTATAAACAGTTGGCATATATACTCTTCTTCTATGTGCCTTGTTCTTTCAGGAAGTAGGCGATCATGGCTTTCCACGTCTCCCTATCCCTGGTGGCTCTTAACAAGCTTTCTTGAGGGTTCAATCGAGGGGGCAAATAATATCAGTACAACACACACACACACACACACACACACACACACACACACACACACACACACACACACACACATACAAAATACACGAAAAAATTTTCAAAATATTTTGATATTTCACCACTACTTCATCTTTGCAAGTAAACCTTATTCGATTAGCGTAACCGCTAAAAAATATGTTTCTAATTTTTTTTTTATCATTTCACCCCAAGCAAGGCATTCCACTGCCACTATTGCTCAGGGGGTTACTTAGGAGAAAGTGATGAGAAAGAGGGGTTAGAAATGTCAGAAGGAGGGTGATAGACGGGTAAGGATAGCGAGAATGAGGGTAGGGTAGATGGAAAGTGTGTTTTGGAGAATGGATGCGAGTTAGTGTGTTAGGAGGTGTCTATTGACCTTACATTTAAAATCCTGGAGATTGTAGCTGTCGGGGAAGCAAGTGTATGGAAGGGAATTCCACAGGCGGGAAGTGCGAGGAAAGAATATGTTAGAGTAGAAATGGAGGTTATATCATACATGTTTCACAGGAAAAGACTGGGACCTAGTTGCTAATCTAGTATCTTGTGCAAATTCATATTTATGGGGCACCGAGTTCATCCGAGAAGAAACCGTGAAAGTATTTATAGTTGAGGCACAGGGAAGCTGTGACTGCAGGCGGTCTGCCAAATCAGTGTCGATCACATTACAGATTCTCCGTTAATGCAGTCATTCATTAATCAGTTAAGTGTTATACGTGATACACGCATTGGGCGATCATGTCTCTTTCGAGACATGACTGACTGGGCTGAAGATTATCCCGCAGTAGGTTGCCATTGCTTTCTACGGTAGTCTGGCTGCCGACCAATGCTATAGAACCCAATCTGTCCTGTTATTTAACCCATAGCCGAAGGAAAGAGACTAATTAATACCTTTCCCAAGGATATTTGTGCGGAAGTGAATGCAAAGAATTCAACTGGAATTCGAACTCGGCTCGCCGATTTCTAGTTCCGAGCCGATATCCACTGCACCACGATCCTTGATATGTGAGTTTAATTCATTTCAAGACCGAACTCGTTACTCAAACGACTTGCATCTAAAATGAATCTTACCTATTTAAAACCTGAGAACATATACCATGGATATATAGTCTCCTTCTTCTATTTGCCTTGTACTTTCAGGATGTAGGCGATCATGGCCTGCCACGTCTCTCTATCTCGGGTGGCTCTTAGCACGCTTTCCCCTGTTACAACACACAACCACCGTTCTATTATCCACCTGCTCAGGCCCTTCACATATGTTATCCGCTGCTTTCCCTTGTCTCTTTTCCCATCTATCTGACCTGTCAGTATCTGGTTCTCCAAGCCTTTCTTCCTCATTGCATGTCCCATGAACTTTAGCTGTCTTTTCCTGATGCTCACTATTAATTTTCTTTTCGTTGCCATTCTTTCCATAACCTCTATATTGCTCACATGCAGGGACCATGATATCCGCAGCATCCTTCTGTAGAACCACATTTCAGCTGCTTCAATTTTTTTTTCATATTTGATGATATTGTCCAGCATTCCCTTCCATATTGAAGAACTTACATCACATAGCAATCCAGTATTATTTTCTTTTCTTTTTTTTTTTTTTTTTTTTTTTTTTTTTTTGCTAGCGAAATTTTCCTGTTACTTAATACTCTACTCAGCGTCTGGGGCGCGTCCTTTGCCATGCCAATTCAACTTCGGATCTGTGTGTCGCACTTTCCATCTCCTGTTAAAACACTTCCCAGATATTTAAATTTTTGTACCTGCTTTAATTCCATTACGCGCAAATACCCTTGGGAAAGGTATTAATCCGTCTCTTCCTTCCAGTTATGGGTTAAATAGCAGGAGAGATTGGGTTCTATAGCCATGGTCGGAAACCAGTCTACCGCAGAAAGCAATGGCAACCTACTGCGGAATAATCTTCTGCCCAGTCAGTCATGTCTCTTTCGAGACATGATCGCTCAAGCGTGTATCACGTATGGCACTTAACTGACTGACTGAATATAATATTTGGAATAATGATTAAGGCTTATATTGGTCATAAAATGGGGGATCAGTTTATTACTTCATAACAATAGAAAACCGATCCCCCGCTAATTACTACACAATAATATACTAGATTTCTTTTCCCTTAAGCTATGAGTCAAATAACAAGACAGATTGGCTTCTATAGCCTTGGTCGGCAACCAGTCTACCGCAGAAAGCAATGGCAACCTACTACGGGATAATCTTCTGCCCAGTCAGTCATTTCTCTTTCGAGACATGATCGCCCAAGCGTGTATCACGTATGGCACTTAACTGACTGACTGATTCTAGTTTCCCCACATCTATTTGGCATTTACGCGCAAATACCTTTGGGAGAGTATGAAACCATCTTTTTTCACCTAGCTGTTGGTTACTTGGTAAAACTTGTATTACTAAAGTATTATTATCATCTAAAAGCTTATTTCGATCTAAAATTATTTTCTGGATTATTTAATTAGTCTAATCTAAAACAAACCTGACTAGCCTGATGTATAGATCAGCGGGTATATAATATAACCATTTCTAATATTTGCATTAATAAATGTCTTTTCTTTTTTTTAAACTGGACCGTTATTTGAGTAATCCAATAACTGTGGTGTTATGGATATCAGCACAGAATGAGAAATCGGAGAGCCGAGTTCGAATTCCAGTTGAATTCCTTGAATTCACTTCCGCACAAATACCCTTGGGAAAAGTATTAATCCGTCTCTTCCTTCCAGTTATGGGTTAAATAGCAGGACAGATTGGGTTCTATAGCCTTGGTCGGCAACCAGTCTACCGCAGAAAGCAATGGCAACCTACTGCGGGATAATCTTCTGCCCAGTCAGTCATGTCTCTTTCGAGACATGATCGTCCAAGCATATATCACGTATGGTACTTAACTGACTGAATGGATATCAGCTCGGAATGAGAAATCGGAGAGCTGAATTCGAATTCCAGTCGAATTAGTTTCATTCATTTTATTTTGATACCTCATAAAAGATAAAATAGTTTTTGTCCTCATACTTTTGCACAGTACTGTATATTAAATTCGCGTAGCAGACCCGGTACTCTGTCACGTTTTAGTAGGTAAAAAACAGTAATCTGAGTATGAATCACTAGCAGTATAGCCCGGCGTTGCTCGGGTGTAATGAAAGGTTTTGGAGCCCAGACTCAGCCTCAAAAATATTTGTGTGAAGTTTGGTGAGAATCGGATAAAAATTGCGGATTTGTATAAAGGACATACAGACAGATAAACAAACTGAAAGAAAAATGAATGGATGTAAGTCAAATTTTGATTTCCTGGTATCGATATCAAATAATTTTTTTCGTCGTAAACTGAATTTTGAATGCTATTTAAGTCCTCTGAGTAAATGGTATCATGGCTGAGACTAAGAACTACAATTATACCTTCTTAGAACCAAACTCGAAGCAAAATCTAAAATAAAAGAGCTGAAAAAAATACATACAGGCAGATAAACAGACACACACAAACATCTTGCCTTTTATGTATATATATATATATATATATATATATATATATATATATATATATATATTTATTTATTTTTCTGCACTATTGTAAAAACCGCAAACTTGAAACTTCTGAATATCGTTTCTTATGTCTTGGTTATACGAGTGTATCAAATTTGATTAAAATCGGACCACTCCTTCTATAACCCGATTTTTTCGATTATCCATTTTCGATATTTATCGCGGGTACCTCGACACAAAAGCTAGCTAAGAACACTCGCAGACGCTTATAGTACAACTGTGTAAATTTTCAAGAAAATCGGCTCAGCCGTTTCGGAGTCTATAGGTAACGGACACACACACACACACACACACACAGAGAGAGAGAGAGAGAGAGAGAGAGAGGGAGACATAGTTCCATTTATAAATAAGTTTAGATTAGACAGATTACAGTCCTGCATTACAAGAATTTCACGTAATCTCTAATCTAGACTGCAATTTAATTATACATTCATTGCATTTTGCGCCGTTGTGGTCAGTACTCCTCTCCATCTCACAAATGTTGTTCATAGGGACATTCAGGGTCAAAATAGGGCAATGGTGTGCCGGTTTTTTTTGCACCAGGGATGTTACCGTTACCTCGTCCCTCTTCTCAGAATTTAAAGAAACAAGGCCTAGCATGTGGTTTTCTTTCTCCTAGACTGTTTGCTGTAGTACCAAGTCTGTCCTGTTATTTAACTGCGGGGATAAAATGAATTCATTAGCACTATTCTGAAATGAACTCGACTGGAATTCGAACTCGCCTCCCCGATTACTGCATTCGAGTAACCATTACTCCACCGTGTTAATATTGCTTCTACTACTACTACTACTACTACTACTACTACTAATAATAATAATAATAATAATAATAATAATAATAATCGATTTAGTTGGACGGAAGGGCAAAAAACAAATCTGAACGAGAGTGTAAGTTGTAAATAAGTAACTCCATCTTGGCTGCGAATAGAGAAAGCTGAGTAACATGAAAATAACTGTCATACTCCTTGCAATCCGAGTACTGGAAAATGATACCCAAGAACCTGGGGAAAAGTGTAGAATTATTAGAAATTAGGGGAAGAGTCAGGATCATCCAGCCGACAGATTTACTGGAGAAAAAACAGGAGTATTCTAATTGTAATAAATTTGTTGTCACTTCACTTCTGCAGTAAGCCACAATTTATTCTTGTAGTGAAAACGCAAGCAATCAATAATAATAATAATAATAATAATAATAATAAAGAACGATAGAAAAATGGAAAAAAATATGCAGAAATAAAATGAGTTAAAAGCAGACAGTCTTTATTTTCCAAAACGTCACAAAGCATGACTTGGAGTCCAAGAGAAACGAGGCGAAACAGACACGCTGTCCGGATGCCATCA
Organism: Ascarosepion bandense; assembly: GCA_037127315.1. Taxonomy (NCBI): domain Eukaryota; kingdom Metazoa; phylum Mollusca; class Cephalopoda; order Sepiida; family Sepiidae; genus Ascarosepion; species Ascarosepion bandense. Next base: position 1,278,187 of record JBBBDQ010000664.1, on the reverse strand, counting down.
AAAATTGGACATGACTATCATATTTTCTGTATTTCGTTCTTTTCGGTCCCGCATCAGTTAATTTCGTTGAAATCTGTTTAGTCTTCCTTTCATTCTTCTTGTTTTGATTTTTGATTTTTTTTTTACACATTTCTTTTTTCTACATTCTTAAATAAGAATGTATACACTGCGGCCCCTTAAGTGCAAAATCTTACCAAGGATTGGGTGTTTGTATATCTATATCGGTCTCTGTCTGTTTGTCAGTTTTGCTGTCTGTCTATAAATTTCAGTCGATTTCTTTCTTTCTTTCTTTCTTTCTTTCTTTCTTTCTTTCTATCTATCTATCTATCTATCTATCTATCTATCTATCTCAGTCTGTTTACATCTATCTATCTATCTATCTATCTATCTATCTATCTATCTATCTATCTATGTCCGTCTGTTTATATCCATCTATCTATCTCCGTCTGTTTATAATCTATCTATCTATCTATCTATCTATCTATCTATCTATCTATCTATCTATCTATCTATCTATCTCAGTCTGTTTACATCTATCTATCTATCTATCTATCTATCTATCTATCTATCTATGTCCGTCTGTTTATATCCATCTATCTATCTACGTCTGTTTCTATCTATCTATATATCTATATATCTATCTATCTATCTATCTATCTATGTCCGTCTGTTTATATCTATCTATCTATCTATCTATGATCGTCTGTTTATAATCTATCTATCTATCTATCTATCTATCTATCTATCTATCTATCTATCTCTGTCAGTCTGTTCATATCTATCTATCTATCTATCTATCTATCTATCTATCTCTGTCAGTCTGTTCATATCTATCTATCTATCTATCTATCAATCAACAGGGTGCGATTTTTAAATTGTCGCTATATATATTTTAATTAACCGCATGCGCCTTGTTTTCTTTAAATTTTTCGACTGGAAAATATTGTTGGGTCAGTTGGGCAAAGTCTGTGAGAAAAAGAGCATCATGACGCTATTCACTTGGCCAGAACTTTGGAAACGGCATTCTGTACTGCTTGGCATTCGCGCCACTATCTCCAACACTAACTTTTCAGAGTGTTTTTGTGACATTCTAAGGACAGTGCATAGGATTCGGAAAGTTGGATGAGTCTAATCCTGAGTACGAAATATGCGTGAAACCCAGTTGAGAAAGTGAAATCAAAAATTCTTGTAACACCAAAGATGAAATGAAGGCAAGGATTTTAGCAGAATTCACCACCTTAAAAAAAGAGACTGTCCAGGAGATTCTGAAATCGTTTGGAGGTCACGGTTGGAGGCAATGTCGATTTTATTTAATAAATGTGCTCCTTGAAAATAGTTCTGTGTAAATTTGGTAAATATTTTTGTTAAAGGATGTGCCTTGTGGTACAGTGGATATCGGCTCAGAACGAGAAACCGGGCAGCCGACTTCGAATTTTAGTTGCAATCCATTGTATTCACTTACGCGCAAATACTCTTGGGAAAGGTATTAATCCGTCTTTTCCTTCCAGTTATGGGTTAAATAGCAGGACAAATTAAGTTCTATAGCCTCGGTCGGCAACCAGTCTACCGCAGAAAGCAATGGCAACCTACTGCGGGATACTCTTCTGCCCAGTCAGTCATGTCTCTTTCGAGACATGATCGCCCAAGCGTGTATCACGTATGGCACTTAACTGACTGACTGATCTGTTAAAAAAGAAGTCAGTTTTATTTTCATTTTGGCCTCATTTAAACGACAATTCTTCCATCGCAACTTGTATATCTGTTAAAATGAGATGTCAGTGTTATTTTCATTTTGGTATCATTTAGACGACAATTCGTCCATCGCAACTTGTATATCTGTTAAAATGAGATGTCAGTGTTATTTTCATTTTAGTCTCATTTAGACGACAATTCATCCATCGCACACTGTCGTCTAAATCAGGCAGAAATTAAAATTGTATTGTGTTTATATGTTTTTAAACTAATTTTTGTTTTAACTTGTGCTTAATGTACTGTTGTAAAAGTTTAAATAAGCAATCATATGGGGGCCCGGGATGGGTGGTGTTGGCTGCTGGTTGCTGACCATGTCCAAGAAAACCATCCTTAAATCAGGTGCTAAGAAACAGCATTTTCATGTCTGGTAGAGGCCATCTAATCCAATCGTATTGCAGTGCTCCGATTCCCATAAAGAAAACACAAGATATACGAAAAAGCCTTTCAAAGTGCTGACTCATTTTTAAATAAAAATAATCTCTATATATAAAAGGCAATCCATGAGACTGTGTCACTGTTCCCTATGTACGCCTGCATTTTTTAAGCTACGCCATTCAAACTTTCTAGGGACACATATCTACAGGGAAGCCAGGTCGACACATACTTTTTGAGATTAAGTTCAGCAATTTTCCCTTTCGCCCTTTTTAGCCAAATGCGGCCGATTGTTTACATATGCTCCGTAAAACATCTAAGATCTAAGATGGCTTCTAAATTACGTCACAGAAATCAAATCACACGTGTCAAACGCGACTAAAATATTTTTTCATTAAAAAAAAAAACCCTGCCTTTATATTTAATTTTTATTCAGACGTTTTAAAAATTCATTTGGTCAACAAAAACATGTGAATATTTTCCCCCGTAATTTTGAAATAAAAGAAATATTACAAAAAAAGATTTTATTCAAACAAAAACGAAATATGTAAAAAAAAGTGCCAATGGTTAATTTAATTATTTTTTTCCAGTTTTAATATTTCATCAATCAGAAAATAAAATTTAAAAAAAAAATAAAGCTTTTTTTTTCGCTAAATATTTCATGCAGGAAATCAACTGTCTGTAATTTGTGTGGCATTAATGTAGCTAAAACTAAATGTTTACATTTTTAAATATTCTTCGAAAATTTCTGAACTGAGAGCGTAATAGTTTCTATATTTCTAATTTCCATTAAACAAAATAAACAACTTTTATTTTTATGTTAAATTCGTTTAGTCAACAAAAAATGTAAATATTTTCTCCCCGTAACTTTGAAACAAAAACAAACACAATGTTGTTTGCAATGTCACACAAAACATCAAACCACATTTAAGCAAAACAAAAGAAAATAGATTTTTTTCTCTCCAACTACTAAAATATTCTGAGTTGCACGGGTAACGCCGGGCTATGAGGCTAGATTTAAATAAAAATAAACGTAACAATCCCTTTTACATTGATTCCTATGGGAAAAATAGTTCGGTTTATGAACAATTCGGATTACGAACATCCGTCAGGAACAAAGTACATTTGTGAACCGTGGTACCACTGTATGCTTCTGTATATTTCATTGCTCTTTCTGATTTACATCAATGATCTCCTAGGTGTCATTAGATCCCAAGTAGGCATGTACGCCGATGACACCACAATTTACTCTCGCCTCGATGAAAACCCGGTGTGGGCGACAAAGCGCACCTCGCTGCAGAGCTTGAAAAGAACCTCCAATCCGTAGTGGACTGGGGTAGGAAATGGCTCATGAATTTCAATGCTTCCAAAACGAAGCTGCTATCAATTAACCATCATAGACAATCGCACCTACCTCCCATTAGCATGAAACAGGCTTGCCTCCCTGAGAGTAAAACACAACGCCTCCTTGGCCTTACACTCTCGGCGGACCTCAAATGGAATGACTATATCGAATCCATTGCTAAGTCCGCTGCTAAGAAGGTCGGTTCTCTGTGCAGGGCCCGTAAATTTTTCCCGTCTGAATCTATCCTGCACATTTATAAATCTACCATCCGCCCGTGTATTGAATTCTGCTGCCACATCTGGTCGGGTGCCCCTGCTACTCTCCTCGGGCTTCTTGACAAAATACAATGGAGAATTTGTAACGTGATCGATCCTGACTTGACGAACCGGCTATAACCACTCTCTCACCGGCGTGACGTGGCTTCCCTGTGCCTCTTCTTTAAGTACTTTCACGGCTTCTGCTCCGATTAACTTAGGTCACTCGTGCCGCCTAGGTACGAATTTCCACGTGATACTAGATTAGCAACTAGGTCCCATACTTTTACAGTGAAACAGATAAGATGTAACCGTAATTTCTACTCCAACAGCTTCTTTTCTCGCGCTTCCCACCTGTGGAATTCCCTTCCACATGCCTGCGTCCCCGACAGCTATAATCTCCAGGAGTTTAAATGTAAGGTCAATAGACACCTCCTATCACACTAACTTGCATCTATTCTCTCAAACACTCTCACCATCTACCCAACCCTCATTCTCGGTATTCTTGCCCGTCTATCACCCTCCTTCTGACATTTCCTATATCTAACCATCCTTTCTCATCACTTCACCGACCCTATGTAACCCCCTGTGCAATAGTGGCAGTGGAATGCCTTGCTCGGTGTGAAAGGATTAAAAAAAAATTGAATTCCGCTTATGGATAGCTTTTCAAGGAAATCTTGTGATCATATGTTTTGCTTGTCGAACGGCTGCTTGTCCTACGGCTGCTTGTGATTTTGAACACTCCCTCGATTCCACAACGCCTAGAAATTGTTTTATCTTGATAAACAAAGATACTGTATATTTCTCTCTCGTTATACAGTCAATTATTTAGATTGTTTAGATAAAATAACTTGACTGGATCTTATCAGATTTGCCTTGAAGTGAGTCCGGATTTTCAAGGAACCTCTTCACTATTCGCTGATAACTATCGATCAATTTTGTAATTGTTTCCCTCCTGTGTTAATAAACATTTCACTTTATCCAGTAAATCAGATTCACGAGCGTTTTAAAGATTTAATCTGGCCAATCGGCTATAAAGTTGAGATTTTGAAATTCAAAATATGTTTTCTTCATTTCGCCCAAAATGTTTCTTTTATTCGTGTAAGTTTTTTTTTGTCTTTTCTGGACGTAAAGTGTGAAAAATCTGTCCAAATGTTCCATATATCCGAGAGTTTTCAGTTATTTTATTACTTATTATAAAATTTCTTTTTTTCTTTTTAACTGATTATATATATATGGAGATGCCATTATAAATATATGTGTTTATATCTAATCGAAATCTAAACTTATTTATAAAAGGAACTTTGTCTGGGTGTGTGTGTGTGTGTGTGTCTGTGTGGGTGTGTGTGTGTATCCGTTACCTAGAGATTCTGAAACGGCTGAACCGAATTTCTTGAAAATTTATTCAGTTGTACTGCAAGCGTCTGCGAGTGTTCTTAGCTAGGATTTGTGTCGTGGTACTCCCGATAAATATCGAAAATCGATAATCAGAAAAATCGGGTTATAGAAGGAGTGGTCCGATTTTAATCAAATTTGATACACTCATAGACAAAGACATAAGAAACGATATTCAGAAGTTTCAAGGTTACAGTTCTTACAATAGTGCAGAAAATCGATAATATATATATATATATATATATATATATATATATATATATATATATATATATATATATAAGGCAAAATGTTTGTGTGTTGTTTTGTTTATCTGCCTGTATGTCTGTACTTTTTGATATCGATACCAAGAAGAAGCGGTCCGATTTTAATCAAATCTATAGAACCACATTTCAGTTGCTTCAGGTTTTTCCTTCATCTTTAATTATATTGTCCAGCATTCACTGCCATATTGAAGAACTGACATCACAGAGCAATCCAGTAGATCGGAACTGTGTTACATAGAGGGAACTGGAACTGGGAAAAGCTTATAAATATCCAGGAGTCAGCGAAAGATATAAAATACATCATACACAAATGTCGCAGTAAGTAAGAAAAGAATATTAAAGGTTTATACATCTTGTTTTATAACAAGTTGAATTCACAAATAGAATATTAGCCCAAAACAATTTGGCTGTACCTGGGTGCAATACAGTTTCACCATCCTTAATTGGTCCGTAGCTTATTATAAACAAATGCATGTCTTATTTGCCACCACATGCATCATTCTAAGGTTGGTGTTGATTGTCTGCATGTGTTCAGATACGAATAAGGCCGAGAGTTAGATCAGCTAAAAATATTTTATAAAACCCAACAATCGCTACTTAAAAATACCTCTGAACCACAGGTCAAAGTACATTAAAATATAAGAAACTTTGTTCAGTAATAAAGGATGTCAATAAATTCAAATGGGGAAAATACGTCCATTCGCTTATAAGTGGGTGAAGAAGTTCAAATTAATCATGATACAAGCGTCACAGAACCAGAAAAAGAATCAGCAAAGAATCGGAAAAAAATCGTAAAAAGAAACAGCAATGATTCAGAAAAAGGATCAGCAAAGAATCGGAAAAAAGAATAAGCAAAGAATCGGAAAAAAGAATAAGCAAAGAATCGGAAAAAGAATAAGCAAAGAATCGGAAAAAGAAGCAGCAAAGAATCGGGAAAAAGAAACAGCAACGAATTAGAAAAAGAATCAGCAACGAATCGGAAAAAGAATCAGCAAAGAATCGGGAAAAGAATCAGCAAAGTATCGGGAAAAGAATCAGCAAAGAATCGGAAAATTAATCAGCAAAGAATCGAGAAAAGAAAGTAAAAGCAAATGCAATTTAGAAAATACAGAAGCGATGGCAAGATAAGTTTCAGACCCAGTTGAGGAGATAGGGACCCATAAAACAATTTTATGGGACTCTTTAAAATACACTGACACAGAACTGTTGTGAATTCTTGTTGAGAAACCACACAAAATAATAAATAACAAAAACAGATATGGAGATAAAAAATGTAAGTTATATTGAACAAAAACATACAAACTGGAACACAGGTTAGTCAATTCAGGAATACTAGAAATACTGTTAGTAGGAATCAATATATACACTCTTATAGTGAAGAAGTATGTCCGGGTAATGTGTCTATATTCTTATCGACCAACTAGCGGCTGTACAATTACTCAACGAAACTATTCTGACAATCACTACTGTTCTTTATGTAGGTAGGATTATATGTACACACCAGGCGATTTCATTCTTATGTGTAAAAAGGGGTGATCCCCAACAAGAATACTCAAAGCTAATCTAAACAGACCTCATGATCAAAGACCACAAAAACACAATTTGTTTTTTATTGACATGACAGTTTCTGCGGTTTCTTGGTACTCTATGTCTTGAAGAAATATTTAAAAAACTGTTCCCACAGGTATACTCACATATTACGAAGAGTTTGATCTATGTAAAATGTGCGTTTTTACAAAAATGATCAGTGGAAAATGTAATCATTTTTACCTTGCGTCTCTTGATGGGACCCGGATGGAAAAACAAAAAAGATCCACTTTCATAATTGTCATGGCGGCATCACCCACAACGGAATGAACTCTTCCAACCATTACATATACCTCACCTCACAAGAGGTGAGGGTAGATAGCCTAAGCAGTCTGGAAGTAACCTGAGAGAGTAGCCTAAGGAGAACGCCCCGAACATAACCGAGAGTCGTCTACGAACACTGCTACCGTAACGAGTCCCAGTTCGAGGGTCGAATTATAATATTACACACGAACTCGTATTTATCGTTCTAATAACAAACTTCCAAGTGTTGTATTTTGACGTGTTTAATATATATTCTTCATTTCTTATTTTGGTTGTTTTGTATTATTGTTGCTGGACCTTTAACCGGGACCACGAAAATGATAATAATAATAATATTTTTTTTCTCATATTTTTTGCTGCAATAGTTGGTTCTTGGCTTCCCTTTTACTTTTCTACAGAATCTACTAAATGTAAATCTTGTTTGTATTTACAGCCTTCTTTCATTATTGAAAAAAAAAAAGAAAGCCAAGGATAAAACTCTTGAACAGATGAAACAACGCTGGCAAGACAAACCTCTGAATGGCCAATATCCAGAACGTGCCAATAAATCCAATGTTGATAAAGTTACGTGCATCTGGATTAAAGTCTTAGACTGAAGGCTTTATTCTTGCAGCGCAAGACCAAAGTCTTTTCACTAGGAACTTTCAGACAAATATTATACATAATAATATGGATCCAATATGCAGGTTCTGTGATAAATAGCAAGAAACAATAGACCATCTAATCTCAGGATGTTCTGTACTTACCCCAAATGAATATGAAAATCGTCATGATAAAGTGGGCAATATTTACAGTGGACAATGGACAAACACTGTGGAAAATATGTAAACAAACACTGGTATGAGCATCACCCAGTACCGGTTACAGAACTAGATGATGTCATCATTCTATGCAATTACACGATCTACAGAGACAGAAAAATTGGAGCAAGTAGACCGGACATTATTGTTAAAAATCAGAAAGAAAAAACTTGCCTATTAATTGATATTGTTTGTCCAGCGGATTGTAACATAGCAACCAAGGAATTCGAAAAACTGTCAAAATACAAACCCCTGGAAATTGAAATAGAAAAAATGTGGAAATAGAAAACAAGAATCGTACCAGTGATAGTAGGTGCACTTGGAATGATAAAAAAAGGAACAAAACAGCACATTGAAAGAATCCCTGGAAACCTCAGCTAAGAGATGTACAAAAAATTGTCTTGTTAAGTACAGCCCACACGCTAAGAAAGACCACGACCTGCCCTCGATCTTTCTTTCAGACTTGGTAGGTAGTGCGACTATAGCAGAAATCGAGTTATGATGAAAAATGACAACACAATAATTATTATTATTATTATATCTATTATTATTATTATTATAAAGTGTTCTAGACTATTGAAGAGTCATATCTGGTTTGATCACCAGTTCCAAAAAAACCCAGAATCTTGGTATTTACTTTTCAAATACGGAAAACATGAGAGTCAAAGAGGAAACACATTTGCGAAAGAAACCTAAAAAAGATGCTTACGATGGGGCAAATTTAAATATTTTCAGTTAAAAAAATTTAACTTTTGAGAAGAAAAAGCAGAAAATAAACCGAAAAATATCGCAGAGGTAATTTTAGAAAAAAAAAAGTCATCATTGCTGAAGATGACGTCGTCTACTGCGTCTCTTTGTGTAAGCTTGTCTGCCACTCCAGACCATGGCACACAGGAAGTTGATAGCAGGGAATGCAACGGACCCACCCAGTTAAGCAAACAAACACATCAACAATTTGCAAGATTATATATATATATATATATATAATACGATGGATAAAGTGTCGTCCAAATTACGCAAAAATGAAAATAACCCTGACATGTCATTTTAACCGATATATTTATGAAAATTATACTAAGCTATCTTAAAATACAAAAGAGCCAATTCATTCAATAAAATCGTCATTGGCATTATTGTGGATTCCGGGAACGAACCGCACAAAATAATGAACAACAAGAACAGATATTGATACAGAAAATAGGTTATATTGAACGTAATATACAAACTTGAACCCAGGTTAGTAAATCCAGGAATACTATTAGTAAGAAATATATAAATACAAGTCTTGAAGTGAAGTCGTTGGAAATAGTATATCCGTGTGTATTATTTGTTGTGGATTCCGGGTGAGGAACCGCACAAAATAATGATCTAAAAAATAGATATTGAGATAGAAAAGTTGGTTATATTGAACGTAATATACAAACTTGAACGCATGTTAGTAAATCAAGGAATACTATTAGTAAGAAAATAAATATATACAAGTCTTGAAGTGAAGTCGTTGGAAATAGTATATCCGTGTATATTATTCTAGCTGAGTAGAGATCAGTGCTAGTCTGACTTCTGATGCGGTAGTCTCTGGGTAACTTCGGTATCTCTCGGTAAATTACGTATCAGTTCCGGTACTCCCCGATAACTGGCAGGGATCTCTACGAATACTCTCTCTACCTCAACCCTATGGCAGCAACTGCTGTTCTCTCTATGGCATGAGTATATGTATACTCAGTCGAGTCCATTAATCATATACAAAAAGGGGAAATCCCAAAACAGGTACCAACCATGATCTCAAGACGACTGCAGAATTTCCTGTAATTCTTCCCGGTGTGTGGATGTATTTAGGCCGCATTCACCCCAGTCGGGTTGAGCCGGTTTACTCCCCGATGAAGGGGGTTTCATTGGGATTTGTTTAAGGTCAGAGTCCCAAGTCTTACCCTGTTATTCAACCCACAACTGGAGGGAAGGGACGGTTAATACCTTTCCCAAGGATACCCGTGAATGCAGGGTATTCAACTGGAATTCGAACTCGGCTCACCGATTTCTCTTTCCGAGCCGATATCCACTGCACCACAACGCACATCCGTCACTATACGCTTACAGCACCTGGTATTCCCAAGCGGTCACCCATCTAAATACTGACCAGGTTCAACGTTGCTTAACTTCGGTGATCTGAACGAGAATAGGTGTTTTCAACGTGATATGACCGTACGCCTATTCTTCCAGAGGGTCTTTTGTTGACATAATTCTTGTCTTTAATTCATGTTTAGTGTTACAAGGAGTTTTGTTGGTCTCTCGCGCAATTACGCCCCACATATAATAATCACGTGGGTAGCACTTTGGGGAGTTAGGTGGCCAGATGTAAGGGTTGATTTGGTCGCAGAAATTGTTGAACAGTTATAACTTGTGTTCTTCTGCTTGTGTGGCGTAATGCAGTGTCCCGTTGCCAGACATAGGGTCATCCAGCAGCTAACTTCTTGATCAAGAACAGCACTACCTCCTCAATGTCGATCTCCGTCTGAGTCAATGTGGGAACATAAATAACGGTACAGCCTAATTATCACTAGTGATCACTCTAAAAACATTTGTAATCAAGATTAGACTCATCCAACTCTTTTTGAATCTTGGTGTTGTTGAGACGTCTCTTCCTGGGCTGTATGTTCTAAGAAGAATTCAAGAATTTATGTTAATGAGGTTATTGCTAAATCCGATGCTATGAAAATCGGTTCACTGCGCAGGGCTCGGAAGATTTTTCCGTCTAAATCTATCCTGCACATATATAAATCTACCACCCGCCCGTGTATTGAATACTGCTGCTACATCTAGTCGGGTTCCCGTGCTATTCACCTCGGGGTTCTTGACAAAATACAACGGAGAATCTGTAACGTGATCGATACCGACTTGGCAGACCGGCTGCAGTCACTCTGACGTGGCTTCCCTGTGCCTCTTCTATAAATACTTTCACGGCTTCTGCTCGGATGAACTTAGATCACTGGTGCCCCCTAGGTATGAATTTGCACGAGATACTGGATTAGCAACTAGGTCCCACCATTTACAGTGAAACCGATAAAATGTAACCGCAATATTTACTCCAACAGATTCTTTTCTCACACTTCCCGTCTGTGGAATTCCCTTCCACATACATGCTTCCCCGACAGCTACAATCTCCAGGAGTTGAAATATAAGGTCAATAGACACCCCCTAACACACTAACTCCCATTCTTTCAAACTCTCTTCCCATCTGCCCAACCCTCATCCTCGGTATCCTTATTCCTCTATCACCTTCCTTCTGACATTTCCTACATCTAACCACTCCTTCTCTTTACCTTCCCCTATGTAGCCCCATGCGCAATAGTGGCACGAGATACTGGATTAGCAACTAGGTCCCACCATTTTACAGTGAAACCGATAAAATGTAACCGCAATATTTACTCCAACAGATTCTTTTCTCGCACTTCCCGTCTGTGGAATTCCTTTCCACATACATGCTTCCCCGACAGCTACAATCTCCAGGAGTTTACATGTAAGGTCAACAGACACCTCCTAACACGCTAACTGGCAAACATTCTCTCACTCTTCCTATGTACCTCCTTACTCGTCTATCACCCTCCTTCTGACATTTCCTTTATCTAATCGTTCTCTCAGCAGTTTCCTCTATGTAACCCCATTGCGCAATAGTGGCAGTGGAATGCCTTGCTTGGGGTGAAGTGATTTTAAAAAAAAAATGTTGCTAAAATGCTGGTTTGTTGTAGACCCGATATTCTCAACTACTGTGCCACGCCATTTTAAATGTGCCAGGAAATTTTGTAATTGAATGTGTGTGTGTGTGTGTGTGTGTGTGTGTGTGTGTGTGAGCAGTAATAATAGAACGTTAGGATTTTTATTTTTTTATAATTTAGACGAAAATTTACCCATCGCACCATATACATCGAGTGCCCCCCTTTTTTTAAAAAATCTCTTTTTTATTACAGTGAGAATTTTTTTCCCCAGATTCCAAGTGAAGCTAACTAATATGTACGCACTATGGCTAAAGATGCTATCAAGATGGTCCGTTCTTTGTAACGTTTCAGTTAATATCTGACATCCTCTTTTTAAAAGCGATATTAAATTTAAAATGTACTATTGCTGCTATATCAGAGCTGATTGTGGTTATTTGTGCATCAACCTCTGTGGGTTATTTAATGCCGAAATCTAAATATTTGTTTTGCTTTGGTTGGTTGATTTGTTTAGCGATATATCAACCTCTATGGGTCATTTAATGCAGTATCTACATATTTTATAGTTTCAGCTAATAAAATGTATGGCGAACCTGAAGGAGACTACCACGAGCTTTAAATTTGTTGATTTGTTTTTACTTTTTTCAGCGCAGTCTTATTGGTTATTACATAAAGTTTCTGATTATCAAACAAAAAAAAAATTAGAAAAAAATTACAATATTTAAAGAATTTTTAGGTGGGGGCTCACTTTCTCATACAACGCTATAGTAAATCGATCCTCCATTTTGGAACCACTCGAGTTGGGGTCAATTTGTTTTGTTTTTTGGGGGGACGAGTTGTTACTCTTTTTTGCGTGTTTTTCAAGTTTTCTTCAGTTCTTACGATGGTATTTTTCTTGGAAACTCGAAAATGGCTTTTTAAAAACATTTCGGAAAAGATTCAGTTGTTGAATATGCGTAAGCAAAAAAGTTAATTGCACAGGATCGATTTACTATATAAGGTTGTATGAAAAACTGAGCCCCCCCCCACCTAAAATTTTTAAAATGTTGAAATTTTTACAAATTTTTTTGTCAATCGGAAAGTTTAGGATTAAATCAATAAGATTGCACTGAAAAAAGTAAAAAAAAATTGCTAATCGACCAATTTACAGGTGTTGGTAATGTCGTACCGGCGAGTGGTTCAAAAATGGATGATCGATTTATTATAAAGTTGTATGAAAAACTGAGCCCCCACCACCTAAAAAAATGAAATATTGAAATTTTCTAAATTTTTTTTTTTGTTAATCAGAAAGTTTATGGTGTAATCGATAAGGTTGCACTGAAAAAATAAAAAAAATGAGGTGGTGGTAGTCACTTTCAGGTCCGCCTACGCTAGAGACGGATTAATAACTTTCTAAATGCTAAAAAAATGTTTAAAAAAAAAAAGACAAGCTAAGCCAAATTCACAGGCATGAATCCTCATTGCCTTTTTTATTTTATTAATAAAGTAAGTTTTGTTCGGACAACTCTTTCTTGTCGAAAAGGGTCTCTGCAGGATGTTCCCACGAATACTGCATATTAATCCTTGCAATATCTAAGCCAGTGTTTCTCAAAATTCATAGATGACAATCGATATCAAGTGGTTAATTTATTTTCATCTGATCAGTCAGTTAAGTGCCATACGTGATACACGCTTGGGCGATCATGTCTCGAAAGAGACATGACTGACTGGGCAGAAGATTATCCCACAGTAGGTTGCCATTGCTTTCTGCAGTAGACTGGTTGCCGACCAAGGCTATAGAACCCAGTCTGTACTGTTATTTAACCCATAACTGGAAGGAAGAGACGGATTAATACCTTTCCCAAGGGTATTTGCCCGTAAGTGAATTCAATGGATTCAACTGGAATTCGAACTCGGCTCCCCGATTTCTCGTTCCGAGCCGATATCCACTGTACCACAACGTACATCTGATATCATACATAAATTCTTTAGGTATGCGATGACATGGCCAGTGCCATCCAAATGAATACCATCTGGAATAGAACGTTGAAAGTTAACTCAGAAAACGCAATAGTAGAAACGGTAGGTAACAGTTAAATCAGTGTTTCTTTAAGCAGCGGCACACCTAGAAGGATGTGAGTTGTGGTACTGTAGATAACGGCTCGGTAATGAGAAATCAGAGAACCGAGTTCGAATTCCAGTTGAATTCGCTGTATTCAGTTACGCGCCACTAACATTTAGAAAGATATTAATCCGTCTCTAGCTATCGATTGGTTTCTTTAGCCTTAGTTGGGAATTAGTTTAACTCGTCCGTAGAATAAAGGGATCTGCGTAGGGTCAACGCCCCTACCTGTAGCAAAGACATGTTGCAGGACAATCGATGGCGAGAGGTCGTCAATGGCGCGAGTTCGTCGAAGACGAGCAGTCGTCGATGGCGCGAGGTCGTCGATGGCCTAGGCTCCAGTGAGGATGATGGGGTTTAGAAGGACACCTAATACCAAATGAAAATATCACGGCATGCTTAGCAAAAATCTTTAAAGGTTATATATTTAAATTATATAAAATGAAACTATAGATATGGCGAGGTGGTCGACAATGGTTTATGATCCACTGAGAATGATGGGTTTTTAAAGGACACCTTATAGCAATGTAAATATCACAGCATACTTAGCAAAATCTTTAAAGGGTATTCATTTAAATGCTATGAAATAAAACCATAGATCTTTTTTAAAATTCACGCACAAATTATAACTTACTTTATTTCAATGTTTCTATTCAACTATTTGTGCAAATTCTTTATTGTGAAGCCAGTGCCTGTTTTTTTTTTCGGAAATTCGAGATAATGTTTCACAGCGCAATTGAGGATCATATAGCACACTCGTGTCACGTGGCACGGCGGTTGAGTTACACTATTGGACATTGAAAAATAATAAGCAAACGAGGTGCTAATTACGGACCACTTTGCTCCGTTGTGTTGGGCCAGGGTTTCTCAACCTTTTTAAGCAAGAGCACACCTAGCAAGAAATAAAAATATCACTGCACACTTAGCAACATTTTTAAAGGGCAATTGTTATAAAACTAAAGAAAAAAATACGTACACAAATACAGAAACATCGATGACGAGGTGTCGCCGATGGTGTGAGGTCGTCGATGGCGCGAGGTCGTCGATGGCGAAGGGTCGTCGATGGCCTCGGCTCCAGCGAGAAGGATGGGGTTTAGAAAGAACAGCGGAGAGTTCATGGGCACATTTCTTCAAGACTATGATTGGGATTCCGTCCCCTCCGCTCGCTTTGTGAGGGTCAAGTTTTGAGATTATGTTAGAAACCAGCGTGGGTGTAATGTGGACATCATTCACACCCTCCATCTGACATTTCCTATATCTAACCACTCTTTCTCATCACTTTCCCCTATGTAACCCCCTGCGCAATAGTGGCAGTGGAATGAATTATATATCCAACCTTGATGCGTGAAGACATCGTAAGGGAGTCTAGACGAAATTTCAAAGTCGGTCTAAATTTGCTTAGATGACAAATTATTCGCTTTAAACATTTTGAAGCTTTATCTCCGCCACTATATCGAGCAGTTTACGGGGGGGGGGGAAACTTCAGCAAAATACCTTTTATCGGTAAACTACTGAAAAAACTTGGCACTAAACTAAACCTCAATCAACATACTGTCTTTCAGATTTTTAGATCATTCGACTTTAATAAATCTCTGAAGAAGCTTATTAGAAATAAAACATATTCGATTAAAGACACATTTTCTGTTTGTTCTTTACTTCTTATATTCATCTTGTCGGATTCCGATCCATATATTCAATTCACACACACACACACACACACACACACACACACACACACACACACACACACACACACACATATATATATATATATATATATATATATATATATATTAGTTATCCTCAACAAGCCTGTCTCGGTGTATCACAGCTCACCAGTGTGGTTAGACACATCCGCCGCCGGGATCGAAATTCGATCGATTTGGTGTCAGACGGAGTCGCTAAACCCTAAGCCAGTCACCGAAAGAACTTCTGAAAAGTAATGCTTATATCGCAGGAGTGGAAACTGTTTTTAAAATTTTCTTCTCTGGAGAGCTCAATCGTAATGAGAGCATATATATATATATATATATATATATATATATATATATATATATATATATAGTAGCTTATAGAAAAATTGTCGCCTAACTTACACAAAAATGAAAATGACACAGAGATCTCATTTTAACAGATATATTTACCAAATTAAAACACCCATTGGCTTTAACCATGGCCTTTATCTGACTTCAGAATTTCCTGGAGCACTACTGTATGGTGTCCATGTTTAAGTTGGTGAATACTGCCATAATACTTGTCTTCCGTTCATCTTCGGTCTTTCAAGGAGTTTTGTTGGTTGCCCTCTCAAATGCAACTCACACAATAATGAAGGGGTTGCAGTCTGAGGAATTAGGTGGCAAGACGCAAGGAGTAATTTGATAGCAAAAATTGCCTGACAGCCAAGACTGGGCTCTCCTGCTTGATTGGCCTTGTACAGACTCCTGATGCAAGATACAGGGTCGTCTAGCAGCCACCCTCTTTATCCACGGCAGAGCAATCTTCCTAACTCACTTGATGTCGGCCTTTAAATTGAGTCTGAGACAAAGTGAGAACATAAATGAAGGCGTCACTAGTGAACAATTTAAACGTATCCCTCTGTATTAGACTCATCTAATTCTTTTGGAATTCATTGCATTGTCATCAGATTGACACATAAAAACTCTAAAATCTTTGTCTTGGAGCTTCCGCTGCAAATGGCAAGCCGTATATTATACCGTTTTCAAATTTCTGGCGGAATGAATTGCGTCATGGTGCTTAATTTTCTCACTGTCGGTGCTTAACTAACACTATTATATTGTGCGCTTATATGATACAAATCCTATATCATCTAACAGTTAACAAAAGCACACTAGTAAAATTGCACACTCGAAACATCGGATCCAAACGACGAAAAGCATTTTGGAAAAACCCAACTACGGCAAATTTCATAAGTCGGTATGAATAGCAAAATTCTGGATCCTAATTGGATAAGAAATAGAAAATTCATATTACAACGCCAGTCAAACGTTTTTTCACACCTAAAAAAGAAGGTGCCTCTGGGAGCCGGTCGCATGACTGAAATCCACTACTTAACCATGTCTGTGACCAGTCAAGAGTCAGAAAGGCGCAGAGATCAGAGAGGCGAGACCAGAGAACCGACAGACAGGTCCGTCGCCGACTCAACCAATACAAGAAGAAGAAGAAGAAGAAGAAGAAGAAGAAGAAGAAGAAGAAAGGAAAACAACAACAACAACAAGATATCTTCAACTGCCCTTAAAACGTTTTTACACCTCTCGCCAGACAGAAAGAAGAAGGAACCCACTTTATTAAGACTGATTAATCGTTTTACACACACACATTCTGTTACTTACCACTATCTCTATTTGACCCTTTTCCCTCTCTCCGGTTATTTCTCACTCACATTTTTTTCACCTTAAATTGAAACACTTTCCTTTTCCATCTACTTAGCGGCGAACACATAAAAAAGAAAGAAAGAAACATTGTTCTACAACATTGTTTAATTACAGACAGAAAAAGATAGACATTTTTTTGTTCAAACAACATTCGCTTGAATCTAAAAGACATTTTTCTGTCAAACAAAATATACAAAAGAAATATACAAATTGTTTATTCTGTATATATGTTGTTAAATATAATATTTTCTAATTTTATACAAACATTTCTTATTGCGTTGTTTTTTCTTGAAATTTGTGTTGTATTTTGTGGACCGGATAACCCGCATGAAAGTATCTCTTTTAATCCGGATATTCTGGAACCCCTCACGGTCGAGAAAATCATCACGAAAAAACGTGTATGCGAGATATTATTTAGAATTAACACATCACACGTTGTAAATGAAGTTTTTGTTTTGTTTTTGTTTTTATTTTGGGCAAGTTTATGTAAACTGGTATTTGAATTAATTAAGTTTGGGCTTAATTTATGTGAGAAATATTTTCAATATAAAGAGATTATCGGTTTCTTTTAAGTATTTAATATTATCTATCTATCTATCTATCTATCTATCTATCTATCTATCTATATATATATATATATATATATATATATATATATATATATTAATCGCATTGCCTCAAGAAAGGCAGTCTACTGCCACTGGTGCGCAGGGGGTTACATAGTAGGAAAGTTATGTGAAAGAGTGACAGGTTACGGGGGTGTCAGGAAGTGGGTAAAAGAAGGATGAGAATACTGATGAGAGAGGAGTGGACGGAGAGACGATGAAAGTTAGTGAGCAAGGAGATGACTATTGTTTTTACCCTTAAGCTACTGGAGATTGTAGCCATCGTGGAAGCAAGTAATATTGTCGTTTTTCAGATATACTCTATTTGAAAATTTTCAAAACATACATACACACACATATATATATATATATATATATATATATATATATATATATATATTATTTTAGAAAAATGAAACTTATGAAAATTATATTATTTTAGAAAAATGAAACTTATGAAAATTATACTAAAACAGACTAACATACATAATAAACAGTTTCAAAGAAAACAGTTGAATTCCCTTCATTTTAACATCTCGTGACTTTGCACTACACAAGAAGGAATTCTAAAAACTAAAATATTCTGTTAATCTTTTGAAATGATTTGTGCGCGTCATTGTGGTTGCCAAAACTGTTTGTTTACAGATACGTAATTTAGAATAAAGCTCATTTCGTTTTTTTGCCTTGATAAAGTCCATCACAGGTCGAAAGGCTTAGGCGATTTAAAATACAGTTTTCCTCTTGTCTTTATTTTATTTATCTCTTCTTAATCTCAGATTATAATTGAATATATCTTTACATATATATATATATATATATATATATATATGGTAGATACATATACATATATATATATATATATATATATATATATATATATATATGGTAGATATATATATATATATATATATATATATATCTACCAGCCTGAATAATTGAGTCATCTAGTTAGGAAAAATGCGTCCTTCGGCAAGGTTTGAACCTGTGTCCACTAGGTCTAGGCGAAACCGTCATTTGACTTGACGTGACTTAGATCGCTAGAACAGGAAATAATTTTCATTCGATAAACCTCAAATTAAATCTTTAAACAAACCCAATCTCATGATTTTTCGCCTGGTCACCAACACCAGATTTTTGATCCAGGCGAGAGTAAAGTGTGGTGTCATCTGCGTACATGCCTACTTGGGATGTTATGGCATCGGGGAGATCATTGATGTAGATTAGAAAGGGCGTAGGACCTAGGATAGAGCCTTGGGGGACACCCGCGTTTGTAGGGTAGTGCTGGGAGGCATGTCCGTTTAATACCACCTTCAGTGTACGGTTAGAGAGGAATGACTGGATTAGATCCAACAAAAGTTCAGTTATGCCGTAGCTTCGTAGTTTCCGTAGAAGGCCGGCATGCCATACGCTGTCGAACGCTTTAGAGATATCCAAGGCAGCGGTTCGGGCTTCACCATTCTTGTCGAGAGCCTGGAAAATATACTCGGTGATGGTCGTTAGCATATCAGCAGTAGACATGGTGAAGCGGAAGCCATACTGTTTGTCCGAGAGGAACCTGTGGGCTGTGGGATGCTGAACGACCTCGGCATTGATAATGGCTTCGAACATCGGAAGAAGGCTGATCTGGTGAAGCGGAAGATTTCTCGAATATTCAGACCGATAGATATATACATATATATATTTATATATACGGATAACCTTCTGCCCAGTTAATCATGTCTCGAAAGAGACATGATCGCCCAAGGATGTGTAATCAACTAACTTCCGAATATAGATAGATAGATAGATAGATAGATAGATAGATAATGAACTGACTGAAATAGATAGATAGATAGATAGATAGATAGATAGATAGATAGATAGATGAACAGACTGAAATAGATAGATAGATAGATAGATAGATAGATAGATAGATAGATAGATAAGATGAACAGACTGAAATAGATAGATAGATAGATAGATAGATAGATAGATAATGAACAGACTAAAAAAGATAGATAGATAGATAGATAGATAGATAGATAGGAACAGATTCAGATAGATAGATAGATAGATAGATAGATAGATAGATAGATAGATAGATAGATAATGAACAGACTGAAAGAGATAGATAGATAGATAGATAGATAATGAACAGACTGAAATAGATAGATAGATAGATAGATAGATAGATCCAGTGTGATCTTATTTTTTATTATTTTTGAATTATTTATTTACTTATTTTTATATATTTTATTTTATTTTATTCTTTTCGGTTCTTATCTTTTCTGCCTAATTTTTTGTGTAAATTGTTCTTAATTATGAAATTTAGGTTTGGTATGTTAGGAGTTTTTGGTTATGTGCTGAGAATTCTAAAGTTAGCCTGTTTTTTTATTGTTCTCTGTCATTCTGCTAACTGGACACATGGCTTGAGAGTGATTCCCCCCTCCATCCTGCTGTCTGTTACTGCTTGCTTAAGGTAACTTAATGTCTCCAGAACTCTCCAGAACTGTATAGAAGAAACAGAATGAAGATAATTTTGAAATTTTCTTTTCTGTCAATAAGCCTGCAGCAGTGAGTTAGCCAGTGTGATCTTATTTTATTATTTTTGAATTATTTATTTACTGTTTTCTGTATGTTTTTATTTTATTTTATTCTTTTTCGGTTCTTATCTTTTCTGCCTAATTTTTGTGTAAATTTGTTCTTAATTATGAAATTTAGGTTTTGGTATATTGGGGTTTTTGGTTATGTGTAAGAATTCTAAGACCGGCCATATTTTTTTGTTTTTTTATTATTCTCTGTCATTCCCTTGCTAACTGGACACATGGCTTGGAGGGTAGTTCCCCCTCCATCCACTGTCTGTTGCTGTGGCAAGGTAACTTAATCTCTCCAGAACTGTATGGAAAACAGAATAGAATAATTTTGATTTTCTTAACTTTTTCTGTCAGCAGGCTACTGCAACTTGGTGAGTTTAGCCAGTGTGATCTTATTTTTTATTATTTTTTGAATTGTTTATTTATATTTTTTACTTGTATTTTATTTTATTTTTATTCTTTTCGGTTCTTATCTTTTCTGCTAATTTTTGTGTAAATTGTTCTTAATTATGAAATTTAGGTTTGGTATCAATGAGGTTTTGGTTATGTAGGAATTCTAAGACCGGCCATGTTTTTTTGTTTTTTTTTATTGTTCTCTGTCGTTCCCTTGCTAACTGGACACATGGCTTGGGTGATTCCCCCCCTCCATCACACTACTGTGTGCTGCTTGTGGGTAACAATCTCTCCAGAACTCTCCAGAACTGTATAGAAGAAACAGAATGAAGATAATTTTGAAATTTTCTTAACTTTTTCTGTCAGCAAGCCTGCAGCTTGGTGAGTTTAGCCAGTGTGATCTTATTTTTTTTTATTATTTTTGAATTATTTATTTACTTATTTTACTTGTATTTTTATTTTATTTTTGTTCTTTTTAGGTTCTTATCTTTTCTTGCCTAATTTTTGTGTAAATTGTTCTTAATTATGAAATTTAGGTTTGGTATATTAGGGTTTTGGTTATATGTGAGAATTCTAAGACCATGCTTGTTTTTTTTTTTTTTTTTTTTTATTGTTCTCTGTCCCATTCCCACACTAACTGGACACATGGCTTGGGTGATTCCCCCCTCCATCCTGCTGTCTGTTATAGCAGCAGGTAACTTAATCTCTCCAGAACTGTATAAAACAAGTGAAGATAATTTGAAATTTTCTTAACTTTTTTCTGTCAGCAAGCCTGCAATGATGAAGTTTAGCCAGTGTGATCTTATTTTTATTATTTTGAATTATTTATTTACTTATTTTTTTACTTGTATTTTTATTTTATTTTATTCTTTTTCAGTTTCTTATCTTTTCTGCCTAATTTTTGTGTAAATTGTTCTTAATTATAAATTTAGGTTTGGTATATTAGGGATTTTGGTTATATGTAGAATTCTAAGACCGGCCATGTTTTTTGTTTTTTTTATTGTTCTCTGTCATTCCCTTGCTAACTGGACACATGGCTTGGAGGTGATTCCCCCCTCCATCACACTACTGTCTGTTGTACTGCTTGCTTGAGTAACAATCTCTCCAGAACTCTCCCAGAACTGTATGAAAGAAACAGAATGAAGATAATTTTTGAAATTTTCTTAACTTTTTCTGTCCTTAAGCCTGCAATAAAGTGAGTTTAGCCAGTGTGATCTTATTTTTTATTTATTTTTGAATTATTTATTTACTTACTTTTTTTTACTTGTATTTTATTTTATTTTATTCTTTTCGGTTCTTATCTTTTCCTGCCTAATTTTTGTATATAAATTGTTCTTAATTATGAAAATTTGGATTTGGTATATTAGGGTTTTGGTTATGTGTAGGAATTCTAAGACCGGCCATGTTTTGTTTTTTTGTTGTTCTCTGTCATTCCCTTGCTAACTGGACACATGGCTTGGAGGTGATTCACCTCCATACTACTGTCTGTTGCTGCTTGTGGAGTAACTTAATCTCTCCAGAACTCTCCAGAACTGTATAGAAGAAACAGAATGAGGAATAATTTTGAAATTTTCTTAACTTTTCTGTCAGCAAGCCTGCAGCTTGTTGAGTTTAGCCAGTGTGATCTTATTTTTTATTATTTTTGAATTATTTATTTACTTATTTTTACTTGTATTTTTGTTTTATTTTATTCTTTTTCGGTTCTTATCTTTTCTACTAATTTTGTGTAAATTGTTCTGGTGTAAATTTAGGTTTGGTATATTAGGGTTTTGGTTATATGTGAGAATTCTAAGACCAGCCATGTTTTTTTTTTGTTTTTTTATTGTTCTCTGTCATTTTTCCCTTGCTAACTGGACACATGGCTTGGAGGTGATTCCCCCTCCCATCACTACTGTCTGTTACTGCTTGCTTAAAGTAACTTAATCTCTCCAGAACTGTATAGAAGAAACAGAATGAAGATAATTTTAGAATTTTCTTAACTTTTTCTGTCAGCAAGCCTGCAACTTGGTGAGTTTAGCCAGTGTGATCTTATTTTTTATTATTTTTAGATTATTTTTTTTTTTTATTTACTTATTTTCTTGCTGTTTTGCCTTTATTTTATTCTTTTTGGTTCTTATCTTCTTTCTGGTTTGTGTAAATTGTTCTTAATTATGAAATTTAAGTTTGGTATATTAGTTTGGTTATATGTAGGAATTCTAAGACTGGCCATGTTTTTTTGTTTTTGTTCTCTGTCATTCCCTTGCTAACTGGACACATAGCTTGGAGTGATTCCCCCCTCATGCTACTGTCTGTACTGCTTGCATAAGAGTAACAATCTCTCCAAGGCCTCCTCCAGAACTGTATAGAAGAAACAAGAATGAAAGATAATTTTTAGAAATTTTCTTAACTTTTTTCTGTCAGCAAGCCTGCAGCTTGGTGAGTTTAGCCAATCATGATCTTATTTTTATTATTTTTGAATTATTTATTTACTTATTTTACTTATTTTATTTTATTTTATTCTTTTTCGGTTCTTATCTTTTCTGCCTAATTTTTGTGTAAATTGTTCTTAATTATAGAAATTTAGGTTTGGTATATTAGGGTTTTGGTTATATGAGAATTCTAAGATGACCTTGTTTTTTTTTTTTTTTTTTTTTTTTTTCTTGTTCTCTGTGTTCCACTTGCTAACTGGACACATGGCTTGGGTGATTCCTCATCTTTTTCTGTCTGTTACTGCTTGCTTAAGGTAACAATCTCTCCAGAACTGTATAGAAAAACAGAATAGAGATAATTTTTGAAATTTTCTTAACTTTTTTCTGTCAGCAAGCCTGCAACTTGGTGAAGTTTAGCCAGTGTGATCTTTATTTTTATTATTTTTTTGAATTATTTATTTACTTATTTTTATGTATTTTTATTTATTTATTCTTTTCGGTTCTTATCTTTTCTGCCTAATTTTTGTGTAAATTGTTCTTAATTATGAAATTTAGGTTTGGTATAGGTTTTGGTTATATGCAGAATTCTAAGACCGGCCATGTTTTTTGTTTTTTTTTTTTTTATTGTTTCTCTGTCATTCCCTTGCTAACTGGACACATGGCTTGGAGGGTGATTCCCCCTCCACATCCACACTACTGTCTGTTACTGCTTGTAAGGTAACTTAATCTCTCCAGAACTCTCCAGAACTGTATGAAGAAACAGAATAAGAGATAATTTTTGAAATTTTCTTAACTTTTTCTGTCAGCAAGCCTGCAATGGTGAGTTTAGCCAGTGTGATCTTGTTTTTTATTATTTTTTGAATTATTTATTTACTTATTTTTACTTGTATTTTTATTTTATTTTATTCTTTTCGGTTCTTATCTTTTCTGCCTAATTTTTGTGTAAATTGTTCTTAATTATGAAATTTAGGTTTGGTATATTAGGGTTTTGGTTATATGTGGGGTCTGAACCAAAGCCATGTTTTTTTGTTTTTTTATTGTTCTCTGTCATTCCTTGCTAACTGGACACATGGCTTGAAGTGATTCCCCCCTCCATCCTTTCTGTCTGTTACCTGGCAACCTTGGAGTAATAATCTCTCCAGAACTCTCCAGAACTGTATAGAAGAAACAGAATGAAGATAATTTTTGAAATTTTCTTAACTTTCTGTCAGCAAGCCTGCAATAAGTGAGTTTAGCCAGTGTGATCTTATTTTTTATTATTTTTGAATTATTTATTTACTTATTTTTACTTGTATTTTTATTTTATTTATTCTTTTCGGTTCTTATCTTTTCTGCCTAATTTTTGTGTAAATTGTTCTTAATTATGAAATTTTAGGTTTGGTATATTCTGGGGTTTTGGTTATATGTAGGAATTCTAAGACCGGCCATGTTTTTTTTGTTTTTTTATTGTTCTCTGTCATTGTACACTAACTGGACACATGGGAGAGTGATTCCCCTCCCATCACACTGTCTGTTACTGCTTGCTTAAGGGTAACTTAATCTCTCCAGAACTCTCCAGAACTGTATAGAAGAAACAGAATGAAGATAATTTTTGAAATTTTCTTTTTCTGTGTATGACCTGCAGCTTGGTGAAATTTAACCAGTGTGATCTTATTTTTGTATTATTTTTTGAATTATTTATTTACTTATTTTTACTTGTGTTTTTTATTTTATTTTATTCTTTTTCGGTTCTTATCTTTTCTGCTAATTTTTGTGTAAATTGTTCTTAATTATGAAATTTAGGTTTGGTATATTAGGGTTTTGGTTATATGTAGGAATTCTAAGACCGGCCATGTTTTTTTTTTTTGTTTTTTTATTGTTCTCTGTCATTCCCTTGCTAACTGGACACATGGCTTGGAGGGTGATTCCCCCTCCATCACACTACTGTCTGTTGCTGCTTGCTTAAGGTAACCAATCTCTCCAGAACTGTATAGAAGAAACAGAATGAAGATAATTTTGAAATTTTCTTAACTTTTTTCTGTCAACAAGCCTGCAACTTGGTGAGTTTAGCCAGTGTGATCTTATTTTTTTATTATTTTTTGAATTATTTATTTACTTATTTTTACTTGTATTTTTATTTTATTTTATTCTTTTTCGGTTCTTATCTTTTCTGCCTAATTTTTTGTGTAAATTGTTCTTAATTATGAAATTTAGGTTTTGGTATATTGGGGTTTTGGTTATATGTAGAATTCTAAGACCGGCCATGTTTTTTTGTTTTTTTTTTTTTTATTGTTCTCTGTCATTCTGCTAACTGGACACATGGCTTGAGTGATTCCCCCCTCATCACCCTGCTGTCTGTTATAACACTTAAGAGTAACTTAATCTCTCCAGAACTCTCCAGAACTGTATAGAAGAAACAGAATAGAAGATAATTTTTGAAAATTTTCTTAACTTTTTCTGTCAACAAGCCTGCAACTTGGTGAGTTTAGCCAGTGTGATCTTATTTTTTATTATTTTTTGAATTGTTTATTTACTTATTTTACTTGTGTTTTTATTTTATTTTATTCTTTTCGGTTCTTATCTTTTCTGCCTAATTTTTGTGTAAATTTAATGTAGTGTAAATTTAGGTTTGGTATATTAGGGTTTGGTTATATGTGGGAATTCTAAGACCGGCCATGTTTTTTTGTTTTTTTGTTGTTCTCTGTCATTCCCACGCACTTGCCTAACTGGACACATGGCAGAGGTGATTCCCCCCTCCATCACACTACTATCTGTACTGCTTGCTTGAGTAACTTAATCTCTCCAGAACTCTCCAGAACTGTATAGAAGAAACAGAATGAAGATAATTTTGAAATTTTCTTGACTTTTTTCTGTCAGCAAGCCTGCAACTTGGTGAGTTTAGCCAGTGTGATCTTATTTTTTTTATTATTTTTTTGAATTATTTATTTACTTATTTTTACTTGTATTTTTTATTTTATTTTATTCTTTTCGGTTCTTATCTTTTCTGCCTAATTTTTGTGTAAATTGTTCTTAATTATGAAATTTAGGTTTGGTATATTAGGGTTTTGGTTATATGTAGGAATTCTAAGACCGGCCATGTTTTTTTTGTTTTTTTTATTGTTCTCTGTCATTCCCTTGCTAACTGGACACATGGCTTGGAGGTGATTCCCCCCTCCATCACACTACTGTCTGTTACTGCTTGCTTAAGGTAACTTAATCTCTCTCCAGAACTCTCCAGAACTGTATAGAAGAAACAGAATGAAGATAATTTTTGAAATTTTCTTAACTTTTTTCTGTCAGCAAGCCTGCAACTTGGTGAGTTTAGCCAGTGTGATCTTATTTTTTATTATTTTTGAATTATTTATTTACTTATTTTTACTTGTATTTTTTTATTTTATTTTATTCTTTTTCGGTTCTTATCTTTTTCTGCCTAATTTTTGTGTAAATTGTTCTTAATTATGAAATTTAGGTTTGGTATATTAGGGTTTTGGTTATATGTAGGAATTCTAAGACCGGCCATGTTTTTTTTTTGTTTTTTTATTGTTCTCTGTCATTCCCTTGCTAACTGGACACATGGCTTGGAGACAGTTCCCCTCCATCACACTACTGTCTGTTACTGCTTGCTTAAGGTAACTTAATCTCTCCAGAACTATTATAGAGAAACAGAATGAAGATAATTTTTGAAATTTTCTTAACTTTTTTCTGTCAGCAAGCCTGCAACTCGGTGAGTTTAGCCAGTGTGATCTTATTTTTTATTATTTTTTTTGAATTATTTATTTACTTATTTTTACTTGTATTTTATTTTATTTTATTCTTTTTCGGTTCTTATCTTTTCTGCCTAATTTTTGTGTAAATTGTTCTTAATTATGAAATTTAGGTTTGGTATATTAGGGTTTTGGTTATATGTAGGAATTCTAAGACCGGCCATGTTTTTTTTTTTTGTTTTTTTTATTGTTCTCTGTCATTCCCTTGCTAACTGGACACATGGCTTGGAGGTGATTCCCCCCTCCATCACACTACTGTCTGTTACTGCTTGCTTAGGTAACTTAATCTCTCCAGAACTGTATAGAAGAAACAGAATGAAGATAATTTTGAAATTTTCTTAACTTTTTTCTGTCAGCAAGCCTGCAACTTGGTGAGTTTAGCCAGTGTGATCTTATTTTTTATTATTTTTTGAATTATTTATTTACTTATTTTTACTTGTATTTTTTATTTTATTTTATTCTTTTTCGGTTCTTATCTTTTCTGCCTAATTTTTGTGTAAATTGTTCTTAATTATGAAATTTAGGTTTGGTATATTAGGGTTTTGGTTATATGTAGGAATTCTAAGACCGGCCATGTTTTTTTTTTTTTTTTTTTATTGTTCTCTGTCATTCCCTTGCTAACTGGACACATGGCTTGGAGGTGATTCCCCCCCTCCATCACCACTACTGTCTGTTACTGCTTATGAGTAACTTAATCTCTCCAGAACTGTATAGAAGAAACAGAATGAAGATAATTTTTGAAATTTTCTTAACTTTTTCTGTCAGCAAGCCTGCAACTTGGTGAGTTTAGCCAGTGTGATCTTATTTTTTATTATTTTTTTTGAATTATTTATTTACTTATTTTTACTTGTATTTTTTTTTTATTTTATTTTATTCTTTTTCGGTTCTTATCTTTTCTGCCTAATTTTTGTGTAAATTGTTCTTAATTATGAAATTTAGGTTTGGTATATTAGGGTTTTTGGTTATATGTAGGAATTCTAAGACCGGCCATGTTTTTTTTTTTTTTTTTTTTTATTGTTCTCTGTCATTCCCTTGCTAACTGGACACATGGCTTGGAGGTGATTCCCCCCTCCATCTGCTGTCTGTTACTGCTTGCTTAAGGTAACTTAATCTCTCTCCAGAACTCTCCAGAACTGTGTGTATAGAAGAAACAGAATGAAGATAATTTTTGAAATTTTCTTAACTTTTTTTCTGTCAGCAAGCCTGCAGCTTGGTAGAGTTTAGCCAGTGTGATCTTATTTTTTTATTATTTTTTGAATTATTTATTTACTTATTTTTACTTGTATTTTTTATTTTATTTTATTCTTTTTCGGTTCTTATCTTTTCTGCCTAATTTTTGTGTAAATTGTTCTTAATTATGAAATTTAGGTTTGGTATATTAGGAGTTTTGGTTATATGTAGGAATTCTAAGACCGGCCATGTTTTTTTTGTTTTTTTTTTATTGTTCTCTGTCATTCCCTTGCTAACTGGACACATGGCTTGGAGGTGATTCCCCCCTCCATCACACTACTGTCTGTTACTGCTTGCTTAAGGTAACTTAATCTCTCCAGAACTCTCCAGAACTGTATAGAAGAAACAGAATGAAGATAATTTTTGAAATTTTCTTGACTTTTTTCTGTCAGCAAGCCTGCAACTTGGTGAGTTTAGCCAGTGTGATCTTATTTTTTATTATTTTTTGAATTATTTATTTACTTATTTTTACTTGTATTTTTTATTTTATTTTATTCTTTTTCGGTTCTTATCTTTTCTGCCTAATTTTTGTGTAAATTGTTCTTAATTATGAAATTTAGGTTTGGTATATTAGGGTTTTGGTTATATGTAGGAATTCTAAGACCGGCCATGTTTTTTTTTTTTTTTTTTTTTTTTATTGTTCTCTGTCATTCCCTTGCTAACTGGACACATGGCTTGGAGTGATTCCCCCCCTCCATCACACTACTGTCTGTTACTGCTTGC
This sequence comes from Ascarosepion bandense, assembly GCA_037127315.1. Lineage (NCBI taxonomy): Eukaryota > Metazoa > Mollusca > Cephalopoda > Sepiida > Sepiidae > Ascarosepion > Ascarosepion bandense. The sequence goes on along the minus strand of JBBBDQ010000664.1, from coordinate 1,249,277 downwards.
TTAAGGTAACTTAATCTCTCCAGAACTCTCCAGAACTGTATAGAAGAAACAGAATGAAGATAATTTTGAAATTTTTCTTAACTTTTTTCTGTCAGCAAGCCTGCAACTTGGCTGAGAATTTAGCCAGTGTGATCTTATTTTTTATTATTTTTTGAATTATTTATTTACTTATTTTTACTTGTATTTTTTATTTTATTTTATTCTTTTTCGGTTCTTATCTTTTCTGCCTAATTTTTTTGTGTAAATTGTTCTTAATTATGAAATTTAGGTTTGGTATATTAGGGTTTTGGTTATATGTAGGAATTCTAAGACCGGCCATGTTTTTTTTTTTTTTTTTTTTATTGTTCTCTGTCATTCCCTTGCTAACTGGACACATGGCTTGGAGGTGATTCCCCCCTCCATCACACTACTGTCTGTTACTGCTTGCTTAAGGTAGCAATGTCTCCAGAACTCTCCAGAACTGTATAGAAGAAACAGAATGAAGATAATTTTGAAATTTTCTTAACTTTTTTCTGTGTCAGCAAGCCCTGCAACTTGGTGAGTTTAGCCAGTGTGATCTTATTTTTTATTATTTTTTGAATTATTTATTTACTTATTTTTACTTGTATTTTTTATTTTATTTTATTCTTTTTCGGTTCTTATCTTTTCTGCCTAATTTTGTTCTTAATTATGAAATTTAGGTTTGGTATATTAGGGTTTTTTGGTTATATGTAGGAATTCTAAGACCGGCCATGTTTTTTTTTTGTTTTTTTTTATTGTTCTCTGTCATTCCCTTGCTAACTGGACACATGGCTTGGAGGTGATTCCCCACTCCATCACACTACTGTCTGTTACTGCTTGTAAGGTAACTTAATCTCTCCAGAACTGTATAGAAGAAACAGAATGAAGATAATTTTTGAAATTTTCTTAACTTTTTTCTGTCAGCAAGCCTGCAACTTGGTGAGTTTAGCCAGTGTGATCTTATTTTTTATTATTTTTTGAATTATTTATTTACTTATTTTTTACTTATATTTTTTATTTTATTTTATTCTTTTTAGGTTCTTATCTTTTCTGCCTAATTTTTGTGTAAATTGTTCTTAATTATGAAATTTAGGTTTGGTATATTAGGGTTTTGGTTATATGTAGGAATTCTAAGACCAGCCATGTTTTTTTTTTGTTTTTTTTTATTGTTCTCTGTCATTCCCTTGCTAACTGGACACATGGCTTGGAGGTGATTCCCCCCTCCATCACACTACTGTCTGTTACTGCTTGCTTAAGGTAACTTAATCTCTCAGAACTGTATAGAAGAAACAGAATGAAGATAATTTTGAAATTTTCTTAACTTTTTTCTGTCAGCAAGCCTGCAACTTGGTGAGTTTAGCCAGTGTGATCTTATTTTTATTATTTTTTTGAATTATTTATTTACTTATTTTTACTTGTATTTTTATTTTATTTTATTCTTTTTCGGTTCTTATCTTTTCTGCCTAATTTTTGTGTAAATTGTTCTTAATTATGAAATTTAGGTTTGGTATATTAGGGTTTTGGTTATATGTAGGAATTCTAAGACCGGCCATGTTTTTGTTTTTATTGTTCTCTGTCATTCCCTTGCTAACTGGACACATGGCTTGGAGGTGATTCCCCCCTCCATCACACTACTGTCTGTTACTGCTTGCTTAAGGTAACTTAATCTCTCCAGAACTGTATAGAAGAAACAGAATGAAGATAATTTTGAAATTTTCTTAACTTTTTTTCTGTCAGCAAGCCTGCAATGGTGAGTTTAGCAGTGTGATCTTATTTTTTATTATTTTTTGAATTATTTATTTACTTATTTTTACTTGTATTTTTTATTTTATTTTATTCTTTTTCGGTTCTTATCTTTTCTGCCTAATTTTTGTGTAAATTGTTCTTAATTATGAAATTTAGGTTTGGTATATTAGGGTTTTGGTTATATGTAGGAATTCTAAGACCGGCCATGTTTTTTTTTTTGTTTTTTTTTTTTTATTGTTCTCTGTCATTCCCTTGCTAACTGGACACATGGCTTGGAGGCAGTTCCCCCCTCCATCACACTACTGTCTGTTACTGCTTGCTTAAGGTAACTTAATCTCTCCAGAACTCTCCAGAACTGTATAGAAGAAACAGAATGAAGATAATTTTGAAATTTTCTTAACTTTTTCTGTCAGCAAGCCTGCAACTTGGTGAGTTTAGCCAGTGTGATCTTATTTTTATTATTTTTGAATTATTTATTTACTTATTTTTACTTGTATTTTTTATTTTATTTTATTCTTTTTCGGTTCTTATCTTTTCTGCCTAATTTTTGTGTAAATTGTTCTTAATTATGAAATTTAGGTTTGGTATATTAGGGTTTTGGTTATATGTAGGAATTCTAAGACCGGCCATGTTTTTTTTTGTTTTTTTTTTTTATTGTTCTCTGTCATTCCCTTGCTAACTGGACACATGGCTTGGAGGTGATTCCCCCCTCCATCACACTACTGTCTGTTACTGCTTGCTTAAGGTAACTTAATCTCTCCAGAACTCTCCAGAACTGTATAGAAGAAACAGAATGAAGATAATTTTGAGAATACTGTGAGCTTTTTCTGTCAGCAAGCCTGCAACTTGGTGAGTTTAGCCAGTGTGATCTTATTTTTTATTATTTTTTGAATTATTTATTTACTTATTTTTACTTGTATTTTTTATTTTATTTTATTCTTTTTTCGGTTCTTATCTTTTCTACCTAATTTTTGTGTAAATTGTTCTTAATTATGAAATTTAGGTTTGGTATATTAGGAGTTTTGGTTATATGTAGGAATTCTAAGACCGGCCATGTTTTTTTTTGTTTTTTATTGTTCTCTGTCATTTCCTTGCTAACTGGACACATGGCTTGGAGGTGATTCCCCCTCCATCACACTACTGTCTGTTACTGCTTGCTTAAGGTAACTTAATCTCTCCAGAACTCTCCAGAACTGTATAGAAGAAACAGAATGAAGATAATTTTTTGAAATTTTCTTAACTTTTTCTGTCAGCAAGCCTGCAACTTGGTGAGTTTAGCCAGTGTGATCTTATTTTTTATTATTTTTTGAATTATTTATTTACTTATTTTTACTTGTATTTTTTATTTTATTTTATTCTTTTTCGGTTCTTATCTTTTCTGCCTAATTTTTGTGTAAATTGTTCTTAATTATGAAATTTAGGTTTGGTATATTGGGAGTTTTGGTTATATGTAGGAATTCTAAGACCGGCCATGTTTTTTTTTGTTTTTTTTTTTTATTGTTCTCTGTCATTCCCTTGCTAACTGGACACATGGCTTGGAGGTGATTCCCCCCTCCATCACCTACTGTCTGTTACTGCTTGCTTAAGAGTAACTTAATCTCTCCAGAACTCTCCAGAACTGTATAGAAGAAACAGAATGAAGATAATTTTTGAAATTTTCTTGACTTTTTCTGTCAGCAAGCCTGCAGCTTGGTGAGTTTAGCCAGTGTGATCTTATTTTTATTATTTTTTGAATTATTTATTTACTTATTTTTACTTGTATTTTTTTATTTTATTTTATTCTTTTCGGTTCTTATCTTTTCTGCCTAATTTTTGTGTAAATTGTTCTTAATTATGAAATTTAGGTTTGGTATATTAGGGTTTTGGTTATATGTAGGAATTCTAAGACCGGCCATGTTTTTTTTTTGTTTTTTTTTTTTTATTGTTCTCTGTCATTCCCTTGCTAACTGGACACATGGCTTGGAGGTGATTCCCCCCTCCATCACACTACTGTCTGTTACTGCTTGCTTAAGGTAACTTAATCTCTCCAGAACTCTCCAGAACTGTATAGAAGAAACAGAATGAAGATAATTTTTGAAATTTTCTTGACTTTTTTCTGTCCTTAAGCCTGCAACTTGGTGAGTTTAGCCAGTGTGATCTTATTTTTTATTATTTTTTGAATTATTTATTTACTTATTTTTACTTGTATTTTTTATTTTATTTTATTCTTTTTCGGTTCTTATCTTTTCTGCCTAATTTTTGTGTAAATTGTTCTTAATTATGAAATTTAGGTTTGGTATATTAGGGTTTTGGTTATATGTAGGAATTCTAAGACCGGCCATGTTTTTTTTTTGTTTTTTTTATTGTTCTCTGTCATTCCCTTGCTAACTGGACACATGGCTTGGAGTGATTCCCCCCTCCATCACACTACTGTCTGTTACTGCTTGCTTAAGGTAACTTAATCTCTCCAGAACTCTCCAGAACTGTATAGAAGAAACAGAATGAAGATAATTTTTGAAATTTTCTTAACTTTTTTCTGTCAGCAAGCCTGCAACTTGGTGAGTTTAGCCAGTGTGATCTTATTTTTTTTTATTATTTTTGAATTATTTATTTACTTATTTTTACTTGTATTTTTTATTTTATTTTATTCTTTTTCGGTTCTTATCTTTTCTGCCTAATTTTTGTGTAAATTGTTCTTAATTATGAAATTTAGGTTTGGTATATTAGGGTTTTGGTTATATGTAGGAATTCTAAGACCGGCCATGTTTTTTTGTTTTTTATTGTTCTGTCATTCCCTTGCTAACTGGACACATGGCTTGGAGGTGATTCCCCCCTCCATCACACTGCATATGCTGTTACTGCTTGCTTAAGGTAACTTAATCTCTCCAGAACTGTATAGAAGAAACAGAATGAAGATAATTTTTGAAATTTTCTTAACTTTTTTCTGTCAGCAAGCCTGCAACTTGGTGAGTTTAGCCAGTGTGATCTTATTTTTTATTATTTTTGAATTATTTATTTACTTATTTTTACTTGTATTTTTTATTTTATTTTATTCTTTTTCGGTTCTTATCTTTTCTGCCTAATTTTTGTGCTTAGAATTGTTCTTAATTATGAAATTTAGGTTTGGTATATTAGGGTTTTGGTTATATGTAGGAATTCTAAGACCGGCCATGTTTTTTTTTTTTTTTTTTTTTTATTGTTCTCTGTCATTCCCTTGCTAACTGGACACATGGCTTGGGAGGTGATTCCCCCACCCCTCCATCCACACTACTGTCTGTTACTGCTTGCTTAAGGTAACTTAATCTCTCCAGAACTCTCCAGAACTGTATAGAAGAAACAGAATGAAGATAATTTTTAAAGAGGAAATTTTCTTAACTTTTTTCTGTCAGCAAGCCTGCAACTTGGTGAGTTTAGCCAGTGTGATCTTATTTTTTATTATTTTTGAATTATTTATTTACTTATTTTTACTTGTATTTTTTTTATTTTATTTTATTCTTTTTCGGTTCTTATCTTTTCTGCCTAATTTTTGTGTAAATTGTTCTTAATTATGAAATTTAGGTTTGGTATATTAGGGTTTTGGTTATATGTAGGAGATTCTAAGACCGGCCATGTTTTTTTTTTTTTGTTTTTTATTGTTCTCTGTCATTCCCTTGCTAACTGGACACATGGCTTGGAGGTGATTCCCCCCTCCATCACACTACTGTCTGTTACTGCTTGCTTAAGGTAACTTAATCTCTCCAGAACTGTATAGAAGAAACAGAATGAAGATAATTTTTGAAATTTTCTTAACTTTTTTTCTGTCAGCAAGCCTGCAGCTTGGTGAGTTTAGCCAGTGTGATCTTATTTTTTATTATTTTTTGAATTATTTATTTACTTATTTTTACTTGTATTTTTTATTTTTATTTTATTCTTTTGGGTTCTTATCTTTTCTACCTAATTTTTGTGTAAATTGTTCTTAATTATGAAATTTAGGTTTGGTATATTAGGGTTTTGGTTATATGTAGGAATTCTAAGACCGGCCATGTTTTTTTTTTTTTTTTTTTTATTGTTCTCTGTCATTCCCTTGCTAACTGGACACATGGCTTGGAGGTGATTCCCCCCTCCATCACACTACTGTCTGTTACTGCTTGCTTAAGGTAACCCAATCTCTCCAGAACTCTCCAGAACTGTATAGAAGAAACAGAATGAAGATAATTTTTTGAAATTTTCTTAACTTTTTTCTGTCAGCAAGCCTGCAACGGTGAGGTTAGCCAGTGTAAGTCTTATTTTTTATTATTTTTGAATTATTTATTTACTTATTTTTACTTGTATTTTTATTTTATTTTATTCTTTTTCGGTTCTTATCTTTTCTGCCTAATTTTTGTGTAAATTGTTCTTAATTATGAAATTTAGGTTTGGTATATTAGGGTTTTGGTTATATGTGGGAATTCTAAGACCGGCCATGTTTTTTTTTTTTTTTTTTTTATTGTTCTCTGTCATTCCCTTGCTAACTGGACACATGGCTTGGAGGTGATTCCCCCCTCCATCACACTACTGTCTGTTACTGCTTGCTTAAGGTAACTTAATCTCTCCAGAACTCTCAGAACTGTATAGAAGAAACAGAATGAAGATAATTTTTTGAAATTTTCTTAACTTTTCCTGTCAGCAAGCCTGCAGCAGCGAGTTTAGCCAGTGTGATCTTATTTTTTATTATTTTTGAATTATTTATTTACTTATTTTTACTTGTATTTTTATTTTATTTTATTCTTTTTCGGTTCTTATCTTTTCTGCCTAATTTTTGTGTAAATTGTTCTTAATTATGAAATTTAGGTTTGGTATATTAGGGTTTTGGTTATATGTAGGAATTCTAAGACCGGCCATGTTTTTTTTTTTGTTTTTTTTTATTGTTCTCTGTCATTCCCTTGCTAACTGGACACATGGCTTGGAGGTGATTCCCCCCTCCATCACACTACTGTCTGTTACTGCTTGCTTAAGGTAACTTAATCTCCAGAACTCTCCAGAACTGTATAGAAGAAACAGAATGAAGATAATTTTGAAATTTTCTTAACTTTTTTCTGTCAGCAAGCCTGCAACTTGGTGAGTTTAGCCAGTGTGATCTTATTTTTTATTATTTTTTGAATTATTTATTTACTTATTTTTACTTGTATTTTTTATTTTATTTTATTCTTTTTCGGTTCTTATCTTTTCTGCCTAATTTTTGTGTAAATTGTTCTTAATTATGAAATTTAGGTTTGGTATATTAGGGTTTTGGTTATATGTAGGAATTCTAAGACCGGCCATGTTTTTTTTTGTTTTTATTGTTCTCTGTCATTCCCTTGCTAACTGGACACATGGCTTGGAGGTGATTCCCCCACTCCATCACACTACTGTCTGTTGCTGCTTGCTTAAGGTAACTTAATCTCTCCAGAACTGTATAGAAGAAACAGAATGAAGATAATTTTTGAAATTTTCTTAACTTTTTTCTGTCAGCAAGCCTGCAACTTGGTGAGTTTAGCCAGTGTGATCTTATTTTTTATTATTTTTGAATTATTTATTTACTTATTTTTACTTGTATTTTTTTATTTTATTTTATTCTTTTCGGTTCTTATCTTTTCTGCCTAATTTTTGTGTAAATTGTTCTTAGTGCATTTAGGTTTGGTATATTAAGGGTTTTGGTTATATGTAGGAATTCTAAGACCGGCCATGTTTTTTTTTTTGTTTTTATTGTTCTCTGTCATTCCCTTGCTAACTGGACACATGGCTTGGAGGTGATTCCCCCCTCCATCACACTACTGTCTGTTACTGCTTGCTTAAGGTAACTTAATCTCTCTGACTCTCCAGAACTGTATAGAAGAAACAGAATGAGGAGCTAATTTTTGAAATTTTCTTAACTTTTTTCTGTCAGCAAGCCTGCAACTTGTTGAGTTTGTAGTGTCGATCTTATTTTTATTATTTTTGGTGTTATTTACTTATTTTTACTTGTATTTTTATTTTATTTTATTCTTTTTTCGGTTCTTATCTTTTCTGCCTAATTTTTTGTGTAAATTGTTCTTAATTATGAAATTTAGGTTTGGTATATTAGGGTTTTGGTTATGTGTGAATTCTAAGACCGGCCATGTTTTTTTTTTTTTTTTTTTTTTATTGTTCTCTGTCATTCCCTTGCTAACTGGACACATGGCTTGGAGGTGATTCCCCCCTCCATCACACTACTGTCTGTTACTGCTTGTAAGGTAACTTAATCTCTCCAGAACTCTCCAGAACTGTATAGAAGAAACAGAATGAAGATAATTTTGAAATTTTCTTAACTTTTTTCTGTCAGCAAACCTGCAACTTGGTGAGTTTAGCCAGTGTGATCTTATTTTTTATTATTTTTTGAATTATTTATTTACTTATTTTTACTTGTATTTTTTTATTTTATTTTATTCTTTTTAGGGTTCTCTCTTTTCTGCCTAATTTTTGTGTAAATTGTTCTTAATTATGAAATTTAGGTTTGGTATATTAGGGTTTTGGTATATCTTAAAAATTCTAAGACCGGCCATGTTTTTTTTTTTTTTTTTTTTATTGTTCTCTGTCATTCCCTTGCTAACTGGACACATGGCTTGGAGGTGATTCCCCCTCCATCACACTACTGTCTGTTACTGCTTGCTTAAGGTAACTTAATCTCTCCGAACTGTATAGAAGAAACAGAATGAAGATAATTTTTTGAAATTTTCTTAACTTTTTCTGTCAGCAAGCCTGCAATGGTGAGTTTAGCCAGTGTGATCTTATTTTTTATTATTTTTTGAATTATTTATTTACTTATTTTTACTTGTATTTTTTTTATTTTATTTTATTCTTTTCGGTTCTTATCTTTTCTGCCTAATTTTTGTGTAAATTGTTCTTAATTATGAAATTTAGGTTTGGTATATTGGGGTTTTGGTTATATGTAGGAATTCTAAGACCGGCCATGTTTTTTTTGTTTTTTTTTTATTGTTCTCTGTCATTCCCTTGCTAACTGGACATGGCTTGGAGGTGATTCCCCCCTCCATCACACTGCCCTGTCTGTTACTGCTTGCTTAAGGTAACTTAATCTCTCCAGAACTCTCCAGAACTGTGTATAGAAGAAACAGAATGAAGATAATTTTTGAAATTTTCTTAACTTTTTTCTGTCAGCAAGCCTGCAACTTGGTGAGTTTAGCCAGTGTGATCTTATTTTTTATTATTTTTGAATTATTTATTTACTTATTTTTACTTGTATTTTATTTTATTTTATTCTTTTTCGGTTCTTATCTTTTCTGCCTAATTTTTGTGTAAATTGTTCTTAATTATGAAATTTAGGTTTGGTATATTAGGGTTTTGGTTATATGTAGGAATTCTAAGACCGGCCATGTTTTTTTTTTTTTTTTTTTTTTTATTGTTCTCTGTCATTCCCTTGCCCTTAACTGGACACATGGCTTGAGAGTGATTTCCCCCCTCCATCACACTACTGTCTGTTACTGCTTGCTTAAGGTAACTTAATCTCTCCAGAACTGTATAGAAGAAACAGAATGAAGATAATTTTTGAAATTTTCTTAACTTTTTTCTGTCAGCAAGCCTGCAGCTTGGTGAGTTTAGCCAGTGTGATCTTGTTTTTATTATTTTTTTTGAATTATTTATTTACTTATTTTTACTTGTATTTTTTATTTTATTTTATTCTTTTCGGTTCTTATCTTTTCTGCCTAATTTTTGTGTAAATTGTTCTTAATTATGAAATTTAGGTTTGGTATATTGGGGTTTTGGTTATATGTAGGAATTCTAAGACCGGCCATGTTTTTTTTTGTTTTTTTTTTATTGTTCTCTGTCATTCCCTTGCTAACTGGACACATGGCTTGGAGGTGATTCCCCCCTCCATCACACTACTGTCTGTTACTGCTTGCTTAAAGGTAACTTAATCTCTCCAGAACTCTCCAGAACTGTATAGAAGAAACAGAATGAAGATAATTTGTGAAATTTTCTTAACTTTTTTCTGTCAGCAAGCCTGCAACTTGGTGAGTTTAGCCAGTGTGATCTTATTTTTATTATTTTTTGAATTATTTATTTACTTATTTTTACTTGTATTTTTTATTTTATTTTATTCTTTTTCGGTTCTTATCTTTTCTGCCTAATTTTTGTGTAAATTGTTCTTAATTATGAAATTTAGGTTTGGTATATTAGGGTTTTGGTTATATGCTTAGGAATTCTAAGACCGGCCATGTTTTTTTTTTTTTTTTTTTTTTTTATTGTTCTCTGTCATTCCCTTGCTAACTGGACACATGGCTTGGAGGTGATTCCCCCCCTCCATCACACTACTGTCTGTTACTGCTTGCTTAAGGTAACTTAATCTCTCCAGAACTGTATAGAAGAAACAGAATGAAGATAATTTTTGAAATTTTCTTAACTTTTTTCTGTCAGCAAGCCTGCAACTTGGTGAGTTTAGCCAGTGTGATCTTATTTTTTATTATTTTTTTGAATTATTTATTTACTTATTTTTACTTGTATTTTTTATTTTATTTTATTCTTTTTCGGTTCTTATCTTTTCTGCCTAATTTTTGTGTAAATTGTTCTTAATTATGAAATTTAGGTTTGGTATATTAGGGTTTTGGTTATATGTAGGAATTCTAAGACCGGCCATGTTTTTTTTTTTGTTTTTTTTTATTGTTCTCTGTCATTCCCTTGCTAACTGGACACATGGCTTGGAGGTGATTCCCCCCTCCATCACACTACTGTCTGTTACTGCTTGCTTAAGGTAACTTAATCTCTCCAGAACTGTATAGAAGAAACAGAATGAAGATAATTTTGAAATTTTCTTAACTTTTTTTTCTGTCAGCAAGCCTGCAACTTGGTGAGTTTAGCCAGTGTGATCTTATTTTTTATTATTTTTTGAATTATTTATTTACTTATTTTACTTGTATTTTTTATTTTATTTTTATTCTTTTCGGTTCTTATCTTTTCTGCCTAATTTTTGTGTAAATTGTTCTTAATTATGAAATTTAGGTTTGGTATATTAGGGTTTTGGTTATATGTAGGAATTCTAAGACCGGCCATGTTTTTTTTTTTTTTTTTTTTATTGTTCTCTGTCATTCCCTTGCTAACTGGACACATGGCTTGGAGGTGATTCCCCCCTCCATCACACTACTGTCTGTTACTGCTTGCTTAAGGTAACTTAATCTCTCCAGAACTCTCCAGAACTGTATAGAAGAAACAGAATGAAGATAATTTTTGAAATTTTCTTAACTTTTTTCTGTCAGCAAGCCTGCAATGGTGAGTTTAGCCAGTGTGATCTTATTTTTTATTATTTTTTGAATTATTTATTTACTTATTTTTACTTGTATTTTTTATTTTATTTTATTCTTTTTCGGTTCTTATCTTTTCTGCCTAATTTTTGTGTAAATTGTTCTTAATTATGAAATTTAGGTTTGGTATATTAGGGTTTTGGTTATATGTAGGAATTCTAAGACCGGCCATGTTTTTTTTTTTTTTTTTTTTTTATTGTTCTCTGTCATTCCCTTGCTAACTGGACACATGGCTTGGAGTGATTCCCCCCCTCCATCACACTACTGTCTGTTACTGCTTGCTTAAGGTAACTTAATCTCTCCAGAACTGTATAGAAGAAACAGGGAATGAAGATAATTTTTGAAATTTTCTTAACTTTTTCTGTCAGCAAGCCTGCAGCTTGGTGAGTTTAGCCAGTGTGATCTTATTTTTTATTATTTTTTGAATTATTTATTTACTTATTTTTACTTGTATTTTTATTTTATTTTATTCTTTTTCGGTTCTTATCTTTTCTGCCTAATTTTTTGTGTAAATTGTTCTTAATTATGAAATTTAGGTTTGGTATATTAGGGTTTTGGTTATATGTAGGAATTCTAAGACCATTCATGTTTTTTTTTTGTTTTTTTTTTTTTATTGTTCTCTGTCATTCCCTTGCTAACTGGACACATGGCTTGGAGGTGATTCCCCCCTCCATCACACTACTGTCTGTTACTGCTTGCTTAAGGTAACTTAATCTCTCTCCAGAACTCTCCAGAACTGTATAGAAGAAACAGAATGAAGATAATTTTTGAAATTTTCTTAACTTTTTCTGTCAGCAAGCCTGCAACTTGGTGAGTTTAGCCAGTGTGATCTTATTTTTTATTATTTTTTGAATTATTTATTTACTTATTTTACTTGTATTTTTATTTTATTTTTGTCTTTTTCGGTTCTTATCTTTTCTGCCTAATTTTTGTGTAAATTGTTCTTAATTATGAAATTTAGGTTTGGTGTATTGGGCTTCTGATTATGTAGAATTCTGAGACCAGCCATGTTTTTGTTTTTTAGTGTTCTGTCTAACTCCCACCTGTCAACTGGACCATGGCTTAGGTAGGTTCCTCATCATACTACTGTCATATTGCTGCTTGTAAGGTAACTTAATCTCTCCAGAACTCTCCAGAACTGTATAGAAGAAACAGAATGAAGATAATTTTTGTTCTTAACTTTTTTCTGTCAGCAAGCCTGCAGCTTGGTGAGTTTAGCCAGTGTGATCTTATTTTTTATTATTTTTTGAATTATTTATTTACTTATTTTTACTTGTATTTTTTATTTTATTTTATTCTTTTCGGTTCTTATCTTTTCTGCCTAATTTTTGTGTAAATTGTTCTTAATTATAAATTTAGGTTTGGTATATTAGGGTTTTGGTTATATGTAGGAATTCTAAGACCGGCCATGTTTTTTTTTTTTGTTTTTTTTATTGTTCTCTGTCATTCCCTTGCTAACTGGACACATGGCTTGGAGGTGATTCCCCCCTCCATCACACTACTGTCTGTTACTGCTTGTAGGTAACTTAATCTCTCCAGAACTGTATAGAAGAAACAGAATGAAGATAATTTTTGAAATTTTCTTAACTTTTTCTGTCAGCAAGCCTGCTGCAACAGTGAGTTTAGCCAGTGTGATCTTATTTTTTATTATTTTTTGAATTATTTATTTACTTATTTTTACTTGTATTTTTTATTTTATTTTATTCTTTTCGGTTCTTATCTTTTCTGCCTAATTTTTGTGTAAATTGTTCTTAATTATGAAATTTAGGTTTGGTATATTAGGGTTTGGTTATATGTGAGAATTCTAAGACCGGCCATGTTTTTTTTTTGTTTTTTTATTGTTCTCTGTCATTCCCTTGCTAACTGGACACATGGCTTGGAGGTGATTCCCCCACTCCATCCCACACTACTGTCTCTGTTACTGGCACTTAAGGTAACTTAATCTCTAGAACTCTCAGAACTGTATAGAAGAAACAGAATGAAGATAATTTTTGAAATTTTCTTAACTTTTTCTGTCAGCAAGCCTGCAACTTGGTGAGTTTAGCCAGTGTGATTTTATTTTTTATTATTTTTTGAATTATTTATTTACTTATTTTTACTTGTATTTTTTTTATTTTATTTTATTCTTTTTCGGTTCTTATCTTTTCTGCCTAATTTTTGTGTAAATTGTTCTTAATTATGAAATTTAGGTTTGGTATATTAGGGTTTTGGTTATATGTAGGAATTCTAAGACCGGCCATGTTTTTTTTTTGTTTTTATTGTTCTCTGTCATTCCCTTGCTAACTGGACACATGGCTTGGAGGTGATTCCCCCTCCATCACACTACTGTCTGTTACTGCTTGCTTAAGGTAACTTAATCTCTCCAGAACTGTATAGAAGAAACAGAATGAAGATAATTTTGAAATTTTCTTAACTTTTTTCTGTCAGCAAGCCTGCAACTTCTGGTGAGTTTAGCCAGTGTGATCTTATTTTTATTATTTTTGAATTATTTATTTACTTATTTTTACTTGTATTTTTTATTTTATTTTATTCTTTTTCGGTTCTTATCTTTTCTGCCTAATTTTTGTGTAAATTGTTCTTAATTATGAAATTTAGGTTTGGTATATTAGGGTTTTGGTTATATGTAGGAATTCTAAGACCGGCCATGTTTTTTTTTTGTTTTTTTTTTTATTGTTCTCTGTCATTCCCTTGCTAACTGGACACATGGCTTGGAGGTGATTCCCCCCTCCATCACACTACTGTCTGTTACTGCTTGCTTAAGGTAACTTAATCTCTCCAGAACTCTCCAGAACTGTATAGAAGAAACAGAATGAAGATAATTTTTGAAATTTTCTTAACTTTTTTCTGTCAGCAAGCCTGCAACTTGGTGGTTTAGCCAGTGTGATCTTATTTTTTATTATTTTTTGAATTATTTATTTACTTATTTTTACTTGTATTTTTTATTTTATTTTATTCTTTTTCGGTTCTTATCTTTTCTGCCTAATTTTGTGTAAATTGTTCTTAATTATGAAATTTAGGTTTGGTATATTAGGGTTTTGGTTATATGTAGGAATTCTAAGACCGGCCATGTTTTTTTTTTTTTTTTTTTTTTTATTGTTCTCTGTCATTCCCTTGCTAACTGGACACATGGCTTGGAGGTGATTCCCCCACTCCATCACACTACTGTCTGTTACTGCTTGCTTAAGGTAACTTAATCTCTCCAGAACTGTATAGAAGAAACAGAATGAAGATAATTTTGAAATTTTCTTAACTTTTTTCTGTCAGCAAGCCTGCAACTTGGTGAGTTTAGCCAGTGTGATCTTATTTTTTATTATTTTTTGAATTATTTATTTACTTATTTTTACTTGTATTTTTTATTTTATTTTATTCTTTTTCGGTTCTTATCTTTTCTGCCTAATTTTTGTGTAAATTGTTCTTAATTATGAAATTTAGGTTTGGTATATTAGGGTTTTGGTTATATGTAGAATTCTAAGACCGGCCATGTTTTTTTTTGTTTTTTATTGTTCTCTGTCATTCCCTTGCTAACTGGACACATGGCTTGGAGGTGATTCCCCCCCTCCATCACACTACTGTCTGTTACTGCTTGCTTAAGGTAACTTAATCTCTCCAGAACTGTATAGAAGAAACAGAATGAAGATAATTTTTGAAATTTTCTTAACTTTTTTCTGTCAGCAAGCCTGCAACTTGGTGAGTTTAGCCAGTGTGATCTTATTTTTTATTATTTTTTGAATTATTTATTTACTTATTTTTACTTGTATTTTTTATTTTATTTTATTCTTTTCGGTTCTTATCTTTTCTGCCTAATTTTTGTGTAAATTGTTCTTAATTATGAAATTTAGGTTTGACTTATACTAAGTTAAAACTTCATTAACTTCAGTCACATATTTATTTTTTTTAATTGGAGTAGATAGTACCTTCTATCGCCAGGTCTCACACTCCACCCCCTTCTCTTGGACAGGAGTAGAGTTGATCGCCTTGTTTCTAGTTTAGGAAGGGGTTCCCGAGTAGATAGATTAAACTAATTGGAGTAGATAGATTAAACTATCGCCCGGTTCACACTCCACCCACATCTATTGAACAGGTGAAGAGGCTCATCCCTTGTTTCCTGTTTAGGATGCGGTTTCCGGTTTTCTCTTTTCCAATCTTTTCACTCTTTTCCTTTATTATTTTATTTTTTTTTTTCAATTGGAGTAGATAGACTAAACTATCGCCCGGTTCACACTCCACCCACATCTATTGAACAGGTGAAGAGGCTCATCCCTTGTTTACTGTTTAGGATGCGGTTTCCGGTTTTCTCTTTTCCAATCTTTTCACTCTTTTCCTTTATTATTTTATTTTTTTTTTCAATTGGAGTAGATAGACTAAACTATCGCCCGGTTCACACTCCACCCACATCTATTGAACAGGTGAAGAGGCTCATCCCTTGTTTCCTGTTTAGGATGCGGTTTCCGGTTTTCTCTTTTCCAATCTTTTCACTCTTTTCCTTTATTATTTTATTTTTTTTTTCAATTGGAGTAGATAGACTAAACTATCGCCCGGTTCACACTCCACCCACATCTATTGAACAGGTGAAGAGGCTCATCCCTTGTTTCCTGTTTAGGATGCGGTTTCCGGTTTTCTCTTTTCCAATCTTTTCACTCTTTTCCTTTCTTTATTATTTTATTTTTTTTTTCAATTGGAGTAGATAGACTAAACTATCGCCCGGTTCACACTCCACCCACATCTATTGAACAGGTGAAGAGGCTCATCCCTTGTTTCCTGTTTAGGATGCGGTTTTCGGCTTTCTCTTTTCCATTCTTTTTACCCTTACGTAGCCCCCTGCGCATCAGTGGCGTTACTGCCTTGCTCGGGGTGATATGATTAAAAAAAAAAAAAAAAAAAAAAAGATAATGAACAGACTGAAATAGATAGATAGATAGATAGATAGATAGATAATGAACAGACTGAAATATATATATATATAAATTTTTAAACAAACACAACCTCATGATTTTTCGTCATATTTCTAAAAAGATTTCTCGAATATTCAGACAGATAGATACATACAGATATATATTTATATATACGGTTTAATTATTTAAAAATGAGTATCGACTCAAATAGGAGTACAAACAGGAGTACTAATAAAACATGTTTAAAAAAATAACTGAAAATATGTCGGAGTTAATCCATTCCGTAAAATAAAATTGTCTCTATTTACATTTGTTAATATGAAGATACGAAAACAGAGCAGATATGAATATATCGAGAAATCAGGAAAAGGCTTAATTTAAGCTTTGTTCAACTACATATTGTCGGATGTGAGCAGTGGATGTCGGCTCGGAACGAAAAAACGGAGAGCCGAGTTCGACTTCCAGTTGAATTATTTGCATTCAATTACGCACAAATAAACTTGGGAAAGGTAATAAT
This sequence comes from Ascarosepion bandense, assembly GCA_037127315.1. Lineage (NCBI taxonomy): Eukaryota > Metazoa > Mollusca > Cephalopoda > Sepiida > Sepiidae > Ascarosepion > Ascarosepion bandense. Next base: position 1,232,874 of record JBBBDQ010000664.1, on the reverse strand, counting down.
CCATCCCTTCCTTTCAGTTATGGATTAAATAATAGGATAGAATGGGTTCTGTAGCCTTGGCTGGCAACCAGTTTACCGCAGAAAGCAAAGGCAACCTACTGCGAGATAACCTTCTGCCCAGTTAATCATGTCTCTTTCGAGACAAGGATCGTCCAAGGATGTGTAATCAACTAACTATCCGAAGATAGATAGATAGATAGATAGATAATGAACAGACTGAAATAGATAGATAGATAGATAGATAGATAGATAATGAACAGACTGAGATAGATAGATAGATAGATAGATAGATAGATAATGAACAGACTGAGATAGATAGATAGATAGATAGATAGATAGATAATGAACAGACTGAGATAGATAGATAGATAGAT
>JBBBDQ010000664.1:1220000-1225000 GCA_037127315.1 Ascarosepion bandense | reverse complement strand
TTATTTTGTACATGTTTATATATATATATATATATATATATATATATATATATATATATATATATATTGTTATCTTTCCTTTAACAAATAGACTAAAGAGAAGGAGGGTGGTACTACTAAAAAGAAATATCACATCAAATGTAATAAAACTGAAGGGAGGATGATAAGATCAGATAAATGCGAAGGAAAACAGACAAGAGAGGAATAGGGTCAAGGGAAAAGAAAAAACAGGTGGAAAAAATTGGTTAGAACAGAAATTACTCGGGGTCAAATCCCAAATATATATAATGTATAAAATATAAATATATAAAAAAAATTATACACTACATTAAACACTAATATCTCTCCGACAGACCCCAACAAAAGAATTAAATTTATCATACATGACGCTAAATCCACAACATCCAACTCAATCGTCCGCAACGACTCCTCCCCCACCGTTAGCGATTTGCAAAAAAACAATTTAGTGTATAAATTTAAATGCCCCTTTCGAGAATGTATCTCTAACAAACTAAATAATACCTACATTGGACATACTACTAACTCCCTTTCGCGGAGACTTACATTGCACTTAAATGAAAATTCTAACATATTCCGACATTTAAAACACCACAGCTATCAACACACACTTCTTAGGTAAACACTTGTTGAAAATACGCATATACTTAGACAAGAAAACAATAAACGAAAACTTAAAATACTAGAAGCTATCTACATCAAACAGTTTAAACCTAGCCTAAATAAAACAAATTCGACACCTCTACTAACATACTTCAATGCCTATAATCGACGGGTGAGGTCATAGTTATTATACTTACCCCCTACACCATAGTAGCAGCAGTTCCCAGACCAATCCCTCATGCCACTATACACTCAACTGACCAAAAACCCACTCACACCATTCCTTCTCGGCCTGCAGCCACGTGCGACACAAAAAATGGACCTGTTTAATTTTCTCGTATAACTCCACTGTGTTAATAATTTAAATGTTCTATGTTCACTGAACATTAAATGTTCATCCTTTGATAATGGCTTATGTAAGCCGAAAGCTCAGACCTGATAAAAAATCAACAATTACTGCGATTTCTTGTTGTCTTTCCATGACAACACTATCAAGCTAATCAGATCGTACGAAAGGATCTGACACAAAATAAATAGACTGAACTTGTCTATATTATTCAATGAAACCTGTATTAATGAAAAAATGCTGCCAATATACACACACGCAATATATATATGCATATTTGAAATTTGAAATGGCCAGTGAAGTGGCAGAAAGCGCTTGAATATTCGAAAATAATTAAACAATTTTTAAACTGCTCATGTCTAGCAAAATGGAAACATGTAGTGATACTGGAAAAATTAAGTCAATTTTGATCGATACTCGTATTTAAGTCGATATTCTGTTTATAATCAAACAGTATTTAATATTTATTTCTATCGGCCTGATTATTTACGATAAACTTTTGTTCCGAAAAATTATTTATTTATTGATAAACATTGACTGATGAAGAGAATATATCTCGAAACATAGACATTTCCGTGTCGCAGTGTACAATTAATATATATATATATGTGTGTGTGTGTGTGTGTGTGTGTGTGTGTGTGTGTGTGTGTGTGTATGTCTCTGTGTGTTGATAGATGTGTTGACAGATGATTTTATTTTTATTTCATCTCAATCATATTTATGTCAACCTGTTTATATCTATCTATCTATCTATCTATCTATCTATCTATCTATCACACACACACACATACCCACACACATTTTATATCTTTATTTCTACTAGCCTGATTAATTCCGATGAATTTTTGTTACGAAAATGTGTGTCATTCGGCAGGATGATTATAAACAGAATATCTACTTAAATACTAGTATCGATAAAAAATAATGTTTATACAAATCATATATATATATATATATATATATATACTACCGGCCATTTTCAGTTTGTATTTCATATTATTTTTAGTATTTATTGCCAAGTGGATAATACTAGATGAAATTAGAATGGTTCTTTTGTTATTATTATTTTGCAAAATTTTACAAGACAGCCAGGAAGACTTTGCTTTGGCCAGCCAATAAGAAGAGACTAGCATGGGGAAGAGAACACGAAAACTGGACATCAGAACAGTTCATTTGATGCAAAATGTAAAGAGACTTTATACTTTATGGACACCCTGAATAATGAAATTGAATTTGTACATTTTTGTTCATGAGGATTTTACAACAGAAATATTAAGCACAAATTATTTATGAGATTGTTTATTTCAAGAATGAATTTGAATTATACTCAAAATTAATGTAATGGTACGGAAATACACAAGCCAGGTTTTTTTCATTTATCAATCTTTGTGTGTATATATATATATATATTATTTGGGTAACAATCCCTCTTTATGCAGTTTTCATTAAAAATGATGGACAGTGTGTGATGGCTAAGTTTTTATGTAATTTTTTTATGATTGATTTCTTTTATACAATTTTTTTTTATCTGATCGCTTTCGGATATACCTTTAGCCATCTTCGAGGATGAATGTTACTTTACGCGTAACAGAATGTAAGCGGGGTTATGTATAATATAAAGCAGTGCTATGCGTTATGTACTGAACATGGTAAGCATGTTGTGAGCGTATTCGTAGCTGATGTTAATAGATGATGGGCTTTTCGTTTTTATCAAAAGGTTTTCATTATTTTTACTCCTTCTTTGCATGTGGATCATGCTATATATGTGTTGCCAGCAAGTATGTTCTGGATAAAGTTTGGTAGGTCTCCGTGCGTGTTTAAATGAGATCGATTGAGCTCCGTTGAGAGAGATGTAGCGTGAGTCTTCGAGTTCTCTATGGCCGATATAATTATTTCCGAATATAAACATACTTCAAGACAACCACCAGCTATCTATTCGCACAATCTAAAAGAACTTCTCGCTTGTATTAATCGGGTCGCATTTTACCACCATGAAGGCCACGTTTTCACCCAAACAAACGGTGTATTTATGGGAAATCATCTTCGTCCTTGCTTTGATAACTTTTACATGACCCATGTTTTTTAAAAACATTACCAAACCCACAATATAGGTTCGTTATGTAGATGCTATTTTCATTCTTCCTCAAAACAATAACGAAATCGAAAATCTTAAATCTGCATTTGTAAAAAAATTCGGCACTCAACTTCACATATGAGCTTAGCAAAAAAAAAAAAGATCCTGTTTTTAGATGTCCTCATGGAGTTTCTTAATAATACTTTCATTACTTCTCTCTCTCTCTTTCTCTCTCACACACACACTCTCTCTCTCTCTCTCTCTCTCTCTACACACATATATATATATATATATATATATATATATATACATATTAGCAGTATAGCCCGGCGTTCCTTGGGTGTAATGAAAGCTTTAAAACTAATCCATGGTTCTGGAGCTCAGACTCTTTGGACGTTGGCACGAATGACTAAAAAGTAATAGTTGTTTCCATTTAAAGCGAAACCGTAGACTGAAAGAAAAATGAATGGATGTAAGTCAAATTTTGAATTCCTGGTATCGATATCAAATAAGTTTTTTCGTCGTAAACTGAATTTTGCAGGCTAAATAAGTTCTTTGAGTAAATGGTATCATGGCTGAGACTAAGAACTACAATTATATCTACTTAGAGTCAAACCCGAAGCAAAACTAAAATAAAAGGGCTGAAAAAATACACACATACAGGCAGATAAACAGACAGACACACAAACATCTTGCCTTTTGATAGACTAAACTATCGCCCGGTTCACACTCCACCCACGTCTATTGAACAGGTGAAGAGGCTAATCCCTTGTTTCCTGTTTAGGATGTTGTTTCCGGTTTTCTCTTTTCCAATCTTTTCACTCTACGTAGCCTCTGCTCATCAGTGGCGTTCCCGCCTTGCTTGGGGTAATATGATTAAAATATATATATATATATATATATATATATATATATATATTATCGATTTGCTGCACTATTGTAAAAACTGTAACCTTGAAACTTCTGAATATCGTTTCTTATGTCTTTGTCTATGAGTGTATCAAATTTGATTAAATATCGGACCACTCCTATAACCTTATTTTTCCGATTTTCGAATGTCGATATTTAACGAGGGTACCTCGACACAAAACCTAACTAAGAACACTCGCAGACGCTTAAAGCACAACTGTGTAAATTTTCAAGAAAATCGTTTAAGCCATTTCGGAGTCTATAGGTAACGGACACGCACACACAGAGACAAAGTTCCATTTATAAATAAGTTTAGATATAAAAAAAAACAGCAGAAATTATTCCTGTCAGCCTAATTTCATTAGTCAATGCCCTCTTAGATACAAAATCGGCGTCATTAAAAATTTCCTCTCGAGAGCATACGAGAATTCTTCTTCTCTAATACTATTTTTCAAAGAACCCCATAACGCCAAACAAACGCTCGTCAACAACGGATTTCCAAATTATCTGGTTGACTATCATATTGTTATGTCGCCAAGTATAAATGAATAACTCAACAACAGAATCAGAATAGAAGTTGTATTCCGCGGAAAGACGGTTAGTATGTACAGAAGTGATTAGTAATATTTACAATAGAAAAGATACAATAGTCCAATCCGTCGTAAGACGTGTGTATACGTGATTACTTCCGGTACGCCACCGGAAGTGTGTCTAACTCTCGCACTGACTCTCAAGTGACTCTCTACGACTCTGTACGTCTCCGTACGACTCATTATTTAGTCGTCCCTCCCAGTAAGGGCAACATATGACACATGGTCACTTTATATCTGGGATTTCCGGGTTATATGGCCCGGCCAAAAAATGTCTGTCTATTTTTGCCCAGTCGTGCTTCTACCCTTCTACTCCTAAATAAAAGGAGGCGATCATTGGTATGTGTTGTCACGGAAATAAGTATTAATTGCAGTAATAATTAACTTATTCTTCCAATTAGTCACAAAAAGTTTTTTTTAGAAAATCTGGCTAAGCAGTTACTTCCCACCACCTACTACT
>JBBBDQ010000664.1:1177500-1217500 GCA_037127315.1 Ascarosepion bandense | reverse complement strand
GCCTCAACAATAGATAGTTTTTCGGGTTAAGCGTAACAAAAGAAAAAAGAATGATTGACGAAAACTCAGAGATAAATCACAGACAAATATTTAATTTACAAAACACACCAAATAACATATGTACAAATATACAATTTTGGCATTCAAATCAAGAGACATAAAAAGAAATGTGTAGTCTACTACTGCCCGGAGAAGTGTTAGGAGGAAGAGAAAGGGAGAGAAGGTGTCAAATATCTTTACCCAGTTAAAGATACAGCAAAACCTCGAAGAAATTCCGCTTCAAACTCAACAAAAGCAAAGAAACTTGCTTAAACTGGGGACAAATTAGTAAAAGAGAAAAGTGAGTTTTCACAAAATAAGAACTGGGGCGCAATAGACATTTTACATATTCTTCGGACGAGAATATCCTCTTCGCCTCCTATTTCAGGTGATTTGCGAATTTATACACCACAAATTGCATAAATTGATCACACTCTAAGTAATTTCGCCTTCTTCGAAAAGATGGCACCACAATGTATACCGAATTTGTGAATTATATTTTATCCCGCAATGTGAAGCCTATTAACTGGACACAATTTTTGACAAGACACAGGTTTGCTCTAGTTTGTTGAGTTCTTCAAATATTTTTGGTAAAGAGGCGAAAGGCACATTCTGTTTTTTCTTAAACACTGGCTGGATGTCATCATTTAACTCGAATTTTGCCGTCATCTTATTACATCTTGTTATATAGAGTATCCTCTACGCATCTGTTGATCATATCCGTCATAGGTTATCGATATAGAGTATCCGCTTGGCATCTATTGACCATGTCCGTCATAGGTTATCGATATAGAGTATCCTCTTCACATCTGTTGACCATGTCCGTTATAGGATATCGATATAAAGTATCTTCTTGGCATCTGTTGACCATGTCCGTCATAGGTTATCGATATAGAGTATCCTCTTCATATCTGTTGATCATGTCCGTCGACCGCCATATTTGTACTATTGTTTTATATATTTATTTGTAATATATTGGTTTAACACTCTTCCGTCTTTGTGTCATTATTTCTGGACCCGAATGGACCACAACAGCTTGTTGACGAGGTCACGACATATATATATTCCGGTGAGAAAAAAGCACAAAATCCTATCCTATTTCAAAACGCCAGCCCGTATACCAAAAGAACGACTCCAGATTTATGCGTTTCAATAGTTGGTAGATTGGTCTACGGGTGTAGATTGTTCTAGTTCCACATATAATGCCTTTTCTGGGTATATCATTTTCAGTTACATTCTTTTAGTAACTCATCTCAGTGGATAAAAGTTAACCAATGACTCGACCCAAAGAGTTGTGAGATCAATACTTGACTACAGCAGAAGTGAAAAAAGAAACTTGTAGACAGGAATTACTGAAGGAAAATAACTGTAAATGGAACACCCAGAAAAACACATCGAATATGGATATAGAACACTCTATCCATGGATTAAATAAAGGGTTCAGTTCGAAATTCGAAAGTTTATCACCTGACAAGGTAGGAATGTACAATGGCCGAAACGTAAAAAGATGAAGTCAACAAAGTAAATATTGTAAACATAAAATGATTTTTAAAATAATAATCATTCGTGAAATCTGTCAGTCATTGTTAAAATAATAAATATTCAAATCGATGGAATTTGGGAATGAGTAGGAAAATACGGTAGCTCTATTTTACAAATTAATACTGCTGAAATATATATCAGCCAGCACCTAGCTTCATATAATTAGTAGAATGGCGCAACTGAATCTTATTACCAAATTCCTTTGATTTATTTTCTTTTACATGATTTACTCAATTCGGACTGTTGGCCTCATCTTTATTGTCATACTAGCAGTATAGCCCGGCGTTGCTCGGGTGTAATGAAAGCTATAAAACTAATCCATGGTCATGGAGCTCAGACTCTTTGGACGTTGGCACGAAAGACTAAAAAGCAATAGTTGTTTCCAGTGAAAATGAAACCGTAGACTGAAAGAAAAATGAATGGATGTAAATCAAATTTTGCTTACCTGGTATCGATATCAAATAAGTTTTCTTCGTCGAAAACTGAATTTTGAAGGCTAATTCCCAAATTCCTTTCATTTGAATATCTATTATTTTCTTTTACATGATTTACTCAGTTCGGACTGTTGGCCTCATCTTTATTGTCATATTGTTGACTTTTGTAAAGGATTTGTAATAAATAAGATCTAATGCTCTGGTCTAATTTTATTATGACCAAAAACTAAGTAATTAAACAATCAATCAATATATATGTAATTAATATAATAACCCAACAAGCACTAAACTAAATTCTCTAGAAAAAAATTTTCATACCCATTTACATACACATTTACATACCCATTCAGAGATTGCATCTCTGATACTAATAAAAAACCTAGTACATATATTGGTTTTACTACAACCACGCTCCCCCGTAGACTTACATGTCATCTTTCTGATCAGAGTACTATTAAACAACATTTCTATGAAAAACATAAACATGTAGGTAATATCAGACAGATTTTGGTCGACAATACGGTGATCTTAACTCATACACACAGTAAGAGGAACCTGCAGATATTGGAGGCCATGCACATCAAATCTAAACAACCAACACTCAATAAAATCAACTTTAAAACCGGAAATAACATATTACATTGCATTTGACTATATGGTTTTGTTGCCATTTCGCGCTATCCCGCGGTGTGACGTCATAAAACCGCATCGCAAATTTAAGAACTGCGTTTATTATTTTTGGTAACTATTGCCGTTGCCAAGCGGAGTTTTATGTCAACACAAAATAAAATAGTCGGTGATGGTGGATGTTATAATATTTAAGTTTAAACTACCCCTCTGAAGATGGCTCATGTGAGCCGAAAGCTTAGAAGAAAATCAATAAATAATTATCCAAGTGTTGGAGAATTTTTGTCTTTATTTTCAACTGAAATTAAAGCAAAAATACGATGTTTAGTACGGCACATGATTAAACATAATAGACATTCATTGTCTCTTATATTTAACAGCATGAGTTTAGAAAAAATATATATATATATATATATAATCTACCAAAAATATATACCCACTTCAGTAAAGAAAAATGTCGTTTTTTTTTATTTAATCATTCCATTCCCCACCCCAAGATATGCGGGACTACCACTAGTGTGCAGGGGGATTACAGTGAGAGAAAATACTGGGCACAGAGAGTATTTAAGAAAGGATAAAAAGTGAATAGATTCAAGAAGGCTGAAGATGGGAACTGATGTTGCATTTGAGAGTGATCAGTCGGTTTTCTTTCGTTGTTTTGATTTTCTTTTTAATGTTGTATTATTTGTACAGATTACTGTTATTGCTTTTAAGGCTTTTTAATGTAGGCATAAATAGATGTCAACCTAATTGTTTTATACTGAGTGGCTGTCCACTCCCACGAATTCATTCAACCACGACCTAAAAAAGAAACCTTTTTCAGCGGTCACACATACTGACACGGTAAGAAAGAGGTCAAACTAACACAATATAAAGAATTGTTTTTAAACATTTTACCACAAGAAAAGCGTGCTTCCACTGATGTTCAGGGGGCTACAGAAGAGAGTTAACATTTTAGGCAGGAAGAGAGTGAAGAGAAAGACGTACCAGTTACAGAGAGAGAAAGAGAAATGGCAAGAGAAGGATATGAACACAGGAGTGATAACTGTTACGAAGGTAGAGAGAAAGAAAACGAACAAGACACACGGAATGGTGTGGAATGGCCTGGAGTTAAGTGGATAAGAAATGGGAACTGACTTTGCATTTAAATTCTAGGATGTTATGGGGAATGGCCTGGATTATATCTATTTGAATATCCATTATTTTTTTTTTTACATTGTTGTGGTGCAGTGGATATCGGCTCGGAACGAGAAATCGAAGAGCCGTGTTCGAATTCCATTTGAATTCATTGCATTCACTTACGTGCAAATACCCTTGAGAAAGGTATTAATCCGTCTATTCCTTCCAGTTATGGGTTAAATAACAGGACAGATTGCGTTCTATAGCCTTGTTCGGCAACCAGTCTACAGCAGAAAGCAATGCCAACATACTGCGGGATAATCTTCTGCCCAGCCAGTCATGTCTCTTTTGTGACATGATCGCCCAAGCGTGTATCACGTATGGCACTTAACTGACTGACTGAATATAATAGTTGGAATAATGATTAAGACTTATATTGGTCATAAAGTGGGGGATCAGTTTATTACTTCATAACAATAGGAAACCGATCCCCCACTAATTACTACATAATAATATAATAGATTTCTTTTCCCTTTACCTATAAGTCAAATAACAGGACAGATTGGGTTCTATAGCCTTGGTCGGCAACCAGTCTGCTGCAGAAAGCAATGGCAACCTACTGCGTGATAATCTTCTGCCCAGTCTCTTTCGAGACATGATCGCCCAAGCGTGTATCACGTATGATACTTAACTGACTGACTGACTCTGTTCGGACTGTTGGCCTCATCTTTATTGTCATATTGTTGACTTTTGTAAAGGATTTGTAATAAATGAGAACTTGTTTTGAAGTTTCTTTTAATAATTCAGGGTTTAAAATATTTGTAATTCTATATAATTCCTCGGTCGAATAAACTGCTCTTAATGATGAAAAAAGATTTTGCGTCAGAATATGTTATAAGTAATTTTCGTAATTTCAAATATCAAACATCACAGAAACACTTATAGTAGATTCATTTGACTGTTTCGGGCTTGTTTATATTTTTCATCTGAATTTGTTAAATATGAGTGTTAACATATTTATGCCCGAGAAGACATGAAGATAATAACAATATCAGTAACATTGAAATGTAAAATATTCATCTGATTACGTATTTATAAAATGATTACCGAGAAGAAATACATTCACACACACACACACACACACACACACACACATATATATATATATATATATATATATATTAGTTATTTTTTGGTCATAATTAAACTAAACCAGTATACCGATTGGCATCTTGGCTGGCTGCAGATGCTCTCTCACCAGCGTAACGTGGCTTCCCTGTGCCTCTTCTATAAATACATTAATGGCTTTTACTCCAATGAACTTCGATCACTGATGCCCCCTAGGTATGAATTTACACGAGCTACTAGATTAGCTACTAGGTCCCACCCTTTTACAGTGAAACCGAGAAAAAGCAACAGCAATTTCTACTCTAACAGTTTTTTTTACACGCACTTCCCACCTGTGGAATTCCCTTCAGTATACTTCCTTCCCCGATGGCTACAATCTCCAAGAACTTAAATGTAAGGTCAATAGATATCTGCTATCTTCTTAACTTGCACTCATTCTCACAAGCTCTTTTTTCATCTGCTCCATCTTCATCCTAGGTATTCTCATCCGTCTATTACCCTCCTCTTGACATTTCCTATAACTAACCCCTGTTTCTGATCACTTTCCCCAATATACCCCCCTATGCAACAGTGGCAGTAGAATGCCTTGCTTGGGGTGAGATGATTATAAAAAAAATTTCTATACTATCATAATGCGGATATAAAGTGGGAGTCCAATTCTACATTACAATCAATATATAAACTGATCCCCCTCTTTATGGCCATATTCATCTTTCTCTTACTCCTTTCCTGACACCCCATATCTGTCACTCTTTCTCATCACTTTCCCCTACGTAACCCCCTGCGCAACAGTGGCAGTAGAATGCCTTGCTTGGGGTGAGATGATTAAAAAACATCACTGTTATATTAAAAAGTGTTCATTTTTATTGTAGAACATTTGAATATTTTTCGTTTGGAAATTAGTCATTTCTGTCTCTTAGGTTTCAAAATTTCGGTATCTTCAGACGATTTATAATTACTAATTTTTCAGTTTTTCAAACGTTCAAAGAGATATTTTAAGTACGCCTGACTGGAATTTTAAACAACTGAAAATTTTCAAAATTATGGAAGACTTATTTAAGGATCTAGTTTTATGTTCCGAACACGGTAAGTACGTTGTTAACGTGTTTGTAGTTGATATTTTGAGTGTTGAATTTTTCTTTTTATAAATCATGCTTGCATTGATTTTATTTTATTGTTTTGCATGTGGTTTATGCTATTATATTTGTGCTGTGCACAAGTATGTAGATATCCGTGTGTGTTGAAGTCAGAACGATTGAGCTCTTGTCTGAAAGATGCAAAGTGAGTCTCTCTCTCAATTTTGTAGTCGTGTGGCCGATACTATTACTTAAGAAATTGAGTAAATCAAGGGTACAGTTCTTCAAAGACGTGTAAATTTGTAAATAATATAGAATCGCTGTAGTTTAGAACTTGCAAGTGAACTAATATTTTTGAGGTTAGCAGGTTTAAATTTTGTGTAATAGATAATTTATGTAATTTTTTTATTTTTCATAATTAATTTAGTATTTAATGATCCCCCTATATATATATATATATATATATATATATATATATATATCTAAACTTACTTATAAATGGAACTTTTTCTGTGTGTGTGTGTGTGTGTGTGTGTGTGTGTGTGTGTGTGTGTCCGTTACCTATAGACTCCAAAGCGGCTGAACCGATTTTCTTGAAAATTTGGACAGTTGTACTATAAGCGTCTGCGAGTGTTCTGAGGTAGATTTTGGGTCGGGGTACCATCGATAAATATCGAAATTCGATAATCGAAAACATCCGCTTATAGAAGGAGTGGTCCGATTTTAATCAAATTTGATATACTCATAAACAAAGACATCAGAAACGATATTCAGAACTTTCAAGGTTGCACTTCTTACAATAGTGCAGAAAATCGATAATATATATATACATATAAAAGGCAAGATTTGTGTGTGTGTGTGTGTGTGTGTGTGTGTGTGTGTGTGTCTGTCTGTCTGTCTGTTTACCTGTCTGTATGTATGTATTTTTTTTCAGCCCTTTTATTTTAGTTTTTGCTTCGGGTCTGATCAAAATCATTTTTTCAGCCATTTTATTTTAGTTTTTGCTTCGGGTTTGGCTCTAAGTAGGTATAATTGTAGTTTTTAGTCTCAGCCATAATAACATTTACTCAGAGGACTTATTTAGCCTTCAAAATTCAGTTTACGGCGAAACAAACTTATTTGATATCGATACCAGGAAATCAAAAGTTGACTTACAGCCATTCATTTTTCTTTCAGTCTACGGTTTCGCTTTAACTGGAAACAACTATTGCTTTTTAGTCTTTCGTGCCAACGTCCAAAGACACTGAGCACCAGGATCATGGATTAGTTTTAAAACTCTCATTACACCCGAGCAACACGGGGCTATACTGCTAGTATATATATATATATATCTATATATATATATATATATATATATATATATATATATCCGAGTGAATACAGAACGAAGAAAGTATTTTTCCAACGTCAAAAACATTAATATAAAACAGTGCTCGATATAAAGAACACCCCAAACACAACTGACCAAATATAAGAAAAGAGGCTTTCCATTCCTATCCATACCGACTGATGAGACATTGAAGTCTCAATGTCGAAACAAATGTACCTTTGTAGTGGATATATATAAAAAAAATTATGTACATGTTCTAAAATATAATTTATAATATATATATATATATATATATATATATATATTAGTCATCCACATACAAGCCTGTTTCGTTGTATCACAGCCTATCAGTGTGGCTATATATATATATATATTATAAGTTATACTTTAAAGCATGTACAAATTATAATCTACTACAAAGTGTACATTTTGTTTCGACATTGAAAGGACAATGTCTCATCAGGTAGTGCTTGATGAGACATTGTCCTTTCAATGTCGAAACAAAATGTACACATTTTAGTTGATTATAATTTGTACATATTGTAAACTATAATTTATACTAAATATTCACAGCTCTAATTTGATATTGAGCACTGTTTTTAATTAATGTTTTGAACGTTGTTAATTATTTTTTCTTCGTTCCTTATTCATTTGGATATATATATATGTATGTGTGTGTGTTTGTGTGTGTGTGTGTTTGTGTGTGTGTGTGTTTTTTTTGTGTGTGTGTGTGTGTGTGTGTGTGTGTGTGTGTGTGTGTGTGTGTGTGTGTGTGTGTGTGCTTTCCATTTGTAAAGGAGTTATTACGCCACCTAAGATTCTACCATGAGTAGTGTTTTCAGGCGATTTGCAATCTGAAGACACCACTCATGGTAGAAACCTAGGTCGCGTTTACAAATGGAAAATATTATAAGTTATACAATATAGTTGTATTGAACAGTTTTTAGTACAAATGTGCTCTGGTCTAATTTTATTATGACCAAAAACTGATAGTTAAACAATAAATAAATATATATATATATATATATATATATATATATAGAATCTACCAAATATATATACCCACTTCAATAAAGAAAAATGTCTTTTTTTTATTTAATCATTTCATTCCCCACCCCAAGATATGCGGGACTGCCACTAGTGTGCAGGGGGATTACAGTGAGAGAAAATACTGGGCACAGAGAGTATTTAAGAAAGGATAAAAAGTGAATAGATTCAAGAAGATAGAAGAAGGGTATTGATGTTGCATTTGAGAGTGATCAGTCGATTTTCTTTCGTTGTGTTGATTTTCTTTTTAATGCTGTATTATTTGTACAGATGTTAGATTTCTTTTATGGCTTTTAAGGCTTTTTAATGTAGGCATGCCTAATTGTTTTATATTGAGTGGCTGTCCGCTCCCACGAATACACTCAACCACGACCTAAAAAAGAAACCCTTTTGAGCGTTCACACATACCGACACGGTAAGAAAGAGGTCAAACTAACACAATATAAAGAATTGTTTTTAAATATTTCACCCCAAGAAAAGCGTGCTTCCACTGATGTTCAGGGGGCTAAATAAGAGTGTTAACGTTTTAGGCAGGAAGAGAGTGAAGAGAAAGATGTACCAGTTAAAGGGAGAGAAAGAGAAATGGCAAGAGAAGGATATGAACATACGAGTGATAACTGTTACGAAGGTAGAGAGAAAGGAAAAGAACACGACACACGGGCTGATGTGGAATGGCCTGGAGTTAAGTGGATAAGAAATGGGAACTGACTTTGCATTTAAATTCTATGAGGTTATAGCTGTCAGGAACGTAAGTACATGGAGGATTTTCAAACGAGTGCTGAACAATAGCAAATCCTCAATACACCCTTTAATCCATGAATTTGAGGTTCTCACGTCATCTGCGGACAAAGCTGAGTGCTTTGCCCGCAGATTCTCATCCAACTCCACATTTGACTCATCTGGAGTACACCCACCCGACTTCCCTATTAGAACTGAGGCCAAACTGCACGACGTATATATTACCCCGACAGTAGTATCCCGAGTAATTTCAAAACTTGACCCCCATAAGGCGAGTGAAGACGATGGAATCCCGGTGATAGTCCTTAAGAGGTTTGCTACTGAACTTTCCCCTGTCCTCTCCAAACTGTTTAACTACTGCCTTTCTGCTTCCTGCTTTCCTGCATTCTGGCAGTTCTCTTCAGTCGTTCCTGTATTTAAGAATTGTGGTGAACCCTCGGACCCATCCAACTATCGCCCTATCAGTCTTCTACCGATATTCGGGAAAGTGTTCGAGGCCATAATCAATGCTGAAATAGTTCAACATTTTACTGTCCACAAACTCTTCTCTGACAGGCAGTATGGCTTCCGCTTTGCCAGGTCCACTGCCGACTTGCTAACAACCGTAACAGAGTACATGCTCCAGGCCCTTGATGAGTCTGACGAGGCTCGCGCGGTTGCTCTGGACAACTCCAAGGCTTTTGACAGGGTTTGGCACTCTGGCCTTTTATGCAAGCTACGGGGTTACGGTATTACCGGTCACCTGCTTGACCTAATCCAATCTTTTTTAAATAACCGCAAAATGAAGTCGTTTTCAATGGGCATGCCTCTTCATCCAACAGCACGAATGCTGGTGTCCCACAGGGCTCTATCCTGGGCCCGACGCTCTACCTTATTTTCATCAACGACCTCCCAGATGAGATCAAGGGCCACATAGTTATCTACGCAGATGACACTACAATATACTCCCGCACCAGTAAGAAACCTGTCGTGGCGGATAGACCAAATCTCGCTACTGACCTTGAACTGGATCTACACTCTGTGGTGAATTGGGGCAAGAAGTGGCTTGTCAACTTCAATGCGTCTAAGACCAAGCTGTTTTCTGTCAACCATCACAAGCAACCTCTCCTGCCTCCCATAAGCATGGACCAAGCGATTCTCCCTGAGAGCAATACACTGTGCCTCTTCGGCCTTACCCTCTCTTCAGACCTCAAAGGGAACCACTATATCGAATCCATAGCTAAATCTACTGCTAAGAAGGTTGGGTCACTATGTCGATCGAGGATGTTTTTTCCGCCTGAATCCATCCTGCATATATACAAGTCAACCATCCGTCCGTGCATGGAGTACTGCTGCCATTTATGGTCAGGCGCCCCTGCCGTTCTCCTCAGTGTTCTGAACAGGCTCCAAAAGAGAGTCTGTAATGTGATAGGTACTGATCTGGCGGCTCGACTGCAGCCACTTCCCCACCGACGAAATGTGGCCTCCCTTTGTCTGTTCTATAAATACTTTCATGGCTTCTGCTCGGACGAACTTAAGTCACTGGTGCCTCTTCAACAGGTTTTTACTCGTGCAACCAGACTGGCAACTGGGTCCCACCCATTCACAGTTAGGTTAGCCAAATGCAGACGACAATTCTACTCCTGCAGCTTCTTCTCTCGCACTTCCCGCCTGTGGAACTCGCTCCCCTATTCTTGCTTTCCTGATGGCTACAACCTCCAGAAATTTAAATGCAATGTCAATACTCATCTATTAACCACTGGACTCTAGCTCTCTCCCCACCCCCGTATATCCTTCCCTTTCTCTCCACCTATGTATCTGTCATCGCACCTGCATTCTCATCTTTCTCTTGCGCCTTTCTAACTAGTTTGTACTCCTCACTCTTTCCTAATTAATCTTTTTACAGTTATGTAGCCCCCTGCACATCAGTGGCATTTCCGTCTTGCTCGAGGTGAAATGATTAAAAAAAAAATTACATATAAAATTTACTCATTACAAATTAATCGGGACTAAAAATAAAACGGCTGACTAAAATTTTTCAAATAACTTTCAGAACTGAAGAAATTAGGCAAATAAATTCATTAATTTAATTAAAAGAGTAAATTAAATTGAAATAATTCGATAAAATAAGAAAACTAAAGGTAAGAAGACAAACAATAAAAAAATTGAAGCTTAAGAAATGATAATGTGTCCTCCGATTTCCTTCATATATAATTTCATATATATATATATATATATAGCCCGGGCAATGACTAATGATACCAGGTGAGTGAAAATTAAAACCATAAAAAATTTCTTTGTCCTCGGTGTTTATATCTTTATATATGCACATATATTTAGGGAGCGTTTTCATTTGATTCAGACGCATGTATATCTATTGAAATTGTGGTCAGGATTTTTTCGCGTGGCACGATGTGTACTTCGGGGTTGATATTCGTTGGTGCCGCCATCTGTTAGGCGTGTACCAAAGTAATTAGTGACGCATGAAAACCACTTTTCGCGGCGGCTACTTGAATAGATATTAATTCATAGTTCAGGCGTGTCGCCACTTAGACGCTAGCAGACTTTCCGAAACCGAATTCTAAAATTCGCATATGTGGGATGATTCTTATTGGTAAATTATGCGTATTCTACCTATCTGAAAAATGGGCTTTTGTGAATCAGTCAGTTAAATGCTATACATGAAACACGATTTGGGTTGATCATGTCTCGAATGTGAAATGACTGACTAGGCAGAATATTATTCATTGCATTCTGAGAGAGACTGGTTGCCAGCCAAGGCTATAGAACCCAATATTTCCTATTATTTAACCCATAACTGGAGGGTAGAGACGGATTAATACCTTTCGAAAGGGTATTTGTGCGTAAGTGAATGGGAGGAATTCAACTGGAATTCGAACTCGGCTCCTTATCACGGAGACCAGGCTCCTTGGTAAACAGGATCTCGAAATGCCGCCGAAACGCCTCGCACATGTCGTCAGTCGACCGCAGAGTGTGTCCCTCCGGGTTGCGAACCTCTCGAATGTACCGGTCGCCTCCGCGGCGAATTTCTTCCTTGCGCAGTTCTGCGCCCATGTTCACAGCTTCGGAAGACATCTTGCTTAACTTATGTCTAACTACCTGGCCCATGTAACGATCGCTATTCGACCGGTCCACGGCCTCCTTAGCTATGGCTATCTCTAGGGGATCCCCACCAGCCACCGCCCGGGAGTAATTAGATCTAAGTGTCTTCACCTTGTCAGCCTTATCTAGTTTGAGCCGAATGCTGAACTGAGTGGTGAAAGACCTAATACTATCCTTAAGGTTCTCCCACCACTTATTCCCGATGACTCCCCCAGTTAACGCCCGCTGCACTAAGTTAATTAGCTGGCGCCGGAAGTCCCGCCTGTCCAGTAAGGACACGTTGAACTTCCAGTAACCAGCCATTCTAACCCTATTTTCTAAATTTACCCGGGCACAAACGAGTTTGTGGTCCGAGTAACCTAGCCAGTGGAACGTGGGACAATCTAAGAAATCTAGCTCGGCTTCACGAACTAACATTCTATCAAGGTAGCTAGCCACCTTGGTAGAAGGCCAACTATTAGCCCACGTCCACATTCTCCCGCCCTTGTGATCGGCCCGGTATCTATCGACAAGACCGAAGTCCTCGATAAGATCGACCATTTGCCGTTCCGTGTCGATATCAACTGCAAGACAACGCACATCCACCTTTTGTGAATAAGTGTATGGAATTCTGTAGACTACTTTCTTTTTTTTTAAAGGTGTATCAGAAAAAAAGGCAGCCCAAAATGACTAATACAGGTAGGAGATACTAAAATCAATCAGGTACATAAATTTAAATTTCTTGGAAGTGAACTAACAGAAGACGGAAAGTGCGACACAGAGATCCAAAGGCGAATTGGCATGGCGAAGAAAGCATCCCAGAAGTTGAGTAAAGTTTTAAGAAACGGGACAATTTGGCTAGAAACAAAGAAGAGAGTACTGGATTGCTATGTGTTGTCCGTCCTTCAATATGGCAGTGAATGCTGGACAATATCATCGATGATGAAGGAAAAACTTGAAGCAACAGAAATGTGGTTCTACAGAAGGATGCTGCGGATATCATGGATCGAGCATGTGAGCAATGATGAGATTTTGGAAGAGATGGAAACGAAAACGAAATGATTAATGAGCATCAGTAAAAGACAGCTGAAGTTCTTGGAACATGCAGCGAGGAAGGAGGGCTTGGCGAACCTGATACTAACAGGCCAGAAATAGGGAAAAAGAGACAGGGAAAAGCAGCGGATAACATATTTGAAGGACCTGATCAGGTGAATGACGGAACGAGGGTTTCGTGGTGTAACAGGAGAAAGCGTGCTAAGAGCTACCACGGATAGTGAGATGTGGAAAGCCATTATCGCCTACATCCTGGAAGAACATGGCACATAAAAAAAGAATTAAATTCTGTAGACTCCTTTCTTTTTTTATAATTGTTTCACCGCAAGTAAGGTACTACTGCCACTGCTTCGCAGCGAGTTACATGAGAGGAGAGCGGGACAACAGAGTTCAGGAGAAAGAACATGAGAAATGTGGGAATTAAGAAGTTGACGTTGGACTTAAGCTTTTGGAGATTGTAGTTATCATGAAAGCAAATATACGGAAGGGAGTTCCACGGGCGGAATATGCGAGAAATGAAATTATTAGAGTAGAAGTTGAGGTTAGAATTGCCTTTCTTTGACTGTAAAATAGAGTCAGTTTAGGTGCCAGATTAGTAGCTCTAGTAAATACATGTAGAGAAGCAGCATGGAAATAAGGTCCTCATAGCAGAAGCCTTATAAATATTTGTAGAAAAGACAGAGGGAAGGCACATCTCGTCGGTGAGAAATAACTGAATTCGAGCTGCTAAAATGGGATGGATTATCTTGGAGATTCTACTTTAGATTTGTCGGCTCTCCGATCTATAGTTCCTTGAATTTGATTCATGGTGCACAGACGATTACATGTGAGAAGGCCGAAAAGCCGTATAAATATTTGTAGAAAAGACAGAGGGAAGCCACATCTCGTCGGTGAGAAATAACTGAATTCGAGCTGCTAAATTGGGATGGATTATCTTGGAGATTCTACTTTAGATTTGTCGGCTCTCCGATCTATAGTTCCTTGAATTTGATTCATGGTGCACAGACGATTACATGTGAGAAGGCCGAAAAGCCGTATAAATATTTGTAGAAAAGACAGAGGGAAGCCACATCTTGTCGGTGAGAAATAACTGAATTCGAGCTGCTAAATTGGGATGGATTATCTTGGAGATTCTTCTTTAGATTTTTCGGCTCTCCGATCTATAGTTCCTTGAATTTGATTCATGGTGCACAGACGATTACATGTGAGAAGGCCGAAAAGCCGTATAAATATTTGTAGAAAAGACAGAGGGAAGCCACATCTTGTCGGTGAGAAATAACTGAATTCGAGCTGCTAAATTGGGATGGATTATCTTGGAGATTCTTCTTTAGATTTTTCGGCTCTCCGATCTATAGTTCCTTGAATTTGATTCATGGTGCACAGGCGATTACATGTGAGAAGGCCGAAAAAGAAAGACTAACAAGTTACACGGGGATCGGAGAAAGGATATGAGAAAGTTGGGAATCAAGGAGATAAAAGATTGAAATTAACGTTGCACTTAAAGTTTTGGAGATTGTTGCTACTAGTAAAGCAAGTCTGCGGAAAAGATTTTTAAAGGCGGAAAGTGCGAGAAAAGAAACTGTAATAGTAGAATAGACGGTTACATTTTACCTTTTTTTACTTTAAAAAGATGGGATCTAGTTGCCAGTCTAGTAGCACGAGTACATTCGTGAAGTGGGACCAGCAACACCGTGAAAATATTTGTAGAAAAGACATAGGGAAGCCATATCTCGTCGGTGTGAAAGTGACTGAAGCTACTAAATTGGGATGGATTATCTTGGAGATCATCCTTTAGACTGGTCGGCTCTCCGATCTATAGTTCCTTCAATTTGATTCATGATCACATTAGGTCCTAAGGGGAAACACATCTGCTGCAGCAGTGGTGAGTGAGAAAGACAACCTGATGGTAAAAAACACTCTCCAGGCTGATTTTTTCTCATCTTGGTTGATATAGGTTTTATAATAGACACGACATTTCGACCAAGTACCCTCTGGTCATCATCAGGTGTCCATAGATTGGCTGATGTGGATTATCTCGTTGATTAAATCAATTATTGTTCTTTCATGTTGAAATTTGGTTCGCCACTAAGTTGAAGGATCGAACTCATGACCACTAGATGATACTAACACATGTATAAGCAACTACTATATCCACTACGCCACCGTCGCAAGTGGTGTATTTTTGGAGCCTTTTATATTCAGTGTCAGATGGATTTTGAAAACTGGATTATGTTAGTAGGTTCGTGCCACTTGTCATAAATTTGTATTATTCTGAGATGAGTAATTTTAATTAATCTTGTAATTATTTCGAACTTTTTTCTCATCTTTGGTGATATCGGTGTTATAATAGACACAACGTTTCGACCAAGTAACCTCTGGTCATTATCAGGTGTCCATAGATTGGCTGATGTGGATTATTTCGTAGACTATTGCCAAATATCCTATGAAATCAACTATTGTTATTTCAATAATGCAAAAAAAAAAAAACTCTCCAGGATGGTTTTGATTTTTCCTTTTCCTAGATTGGTTGGTAAACAAGGCTTTAATGTTTTTTAACCCTGGCCGGAAAAAAACAGATGGATCTACACATTTCTAAAGAGTATTTGTACTGGAATTCGAACTCGGCTCTCCGATTCCTCAGTGCGAGACGCTATCCTTTACTCCAATGTGCCTCTAACAATGCACTGATAAATTATTAGATAGAATGTTGTGTGAACTCCCCTTTTTGTATATGATGGACTCGACTACGTATACATATACCCTGCCATAGAGAGTTGAGGGTAGAGAGAACGTATTCGTAGAGATCCGTGCCAGTTATCGAAGAGTACCGGAACTGATACGTAAGTTACCGAGAGATACCGAAGTTACCCAGAGACTACCGCCTCAGAAGTCAGACTAGCTCTGAACTCCACTCAGCTAGAATAATATACAAGGATATACTATTTCCAACGACTTCACTTCAAGACTTGTATATATTTCTTTCTTACTAATAGTATTCCTGGATTTAATAACCTGCGTATCTCAATATCTGTTTTTGTTGTTCATTATTTTGTGCGGTTCCTCACCCGGAATCCACAACACCGAAGATGTGAGCAAAGACGATCTTTCAGAGAAAAAAGAAACAAAACTGAAACGCTTACTTAACACCATGAAGAGATAGTTGACATTTCTAAGGAACCTTATGAGGAAAGAGGTCTTGGAAAGTATTATACTCATACTAAAAACTAATTTATTATGAGCTTTGAAGAAAAAGAAATTGCGGAGAGCTATGATCTTAAGAAGACCAAAATATCAACCATGTTTTATTTTTTATTATCAGTGGACATAAACTTAAAAACATAAAACATGAAGTTGACACTGTGTTCATGACAAACACAAAGAACTCTGACTAGGTGGGGAACAGTCTTTGGATTTAAACTATGTAGAATGTTGTTTGCAGAATCTAGTTCCCTGTATTCGGCTCTTCCAAAAATATGGTTTATTTTACGAGTAGTATACCTGTCGGTTCTAAGAAGTGAGCTACGTGACCCTCATACGTCGAAAAACGATGGAAGTGCCCATTATATATATATATATATATATATATATATATATATATATATATAGTCATCCGCAGGCAGATCTGTTTCGCTGTATCACAGGTCATCAATACGGTTAAACAGCTGATTGCTTTTTACCCAGGTTTGAAACCCGACCAAATTGGAGTCAGTCGGCGATTCTACCTCTGACCTACGGGCGCTCGGTAGAAGGAGGCAGATACATGCCCAATAGCTGAGAGTGTTCAAATTCATTGCTGAATGAACGACGCGATATATATATATATATATATATATATATATGTAAACATGTTACGGAAATTAACGAATTTTAACGAAACTTGGTTATAAGCAACCGACAATTTGTAATGAATTATTTTGAACATTATTTTTACCGAAACTCGTATTTAAGTAGATATTCTGTTTTTAATTAAATAGTATTTTATATTTATATCTACCGGCCTGATTATATATATTATAAATAGGGGTCGCAGGTTCGAATCCTGCTGGATAGCACACATTTTCGTAATAAAAATTTATCGTGAAATAATCAGGCCGGTAGATATAATTATAAAATACTATTTAATTAAGAACAGAATATCTACTTAAATACGAGTATCTGTAAAAATAATGTTCAAAATAATTCATATATATATATACACTTAATGGCAGGTTAACATCTTGACCGTTAAGGGGGGGAAAAGAAGAAAGGAAAAATGTAAGATAAGGGAAGGGAAAAAAATTAAAAAAAATAAGAAAAAGTTAGTATGTATTCTTTGGGGCCAAATTCCAAAATGAATCTTTGCTCTGATTAGTCAAAAGAAACACACACGTAAATTTCATGTCTTCCCACATACATACACAGCAAACCGAAGATTTTTGTTATTTAAATGTAAATCATCTGTACAACAAACATCAAACATGCCTGATGAAGAGAATATATCTAGAAGGCGGCAGACCTTTTAGCATGTATACTATTATTATAGTATACATACTGGGGTCATTCAATAAATAAGTTTTTGTTTTAAAAGTCTTTATGCCGAAAATTCACCTTATTTAATGAATGATCCTCGTAGAAGTCCTTATACCGACAAATTCCCCTTATTTATTGAATGACCCTCGTAGAAGTCCTTATACCGACAAATTCCCCTTATTTATTGAATGACCCTCGTAGAAGTCCTTATATCGAAAAATTCACCTTATTCATTGAATGACCCTCGTAGAAGCCCTTATACCGACAAATTCCCCTTATTTATTGAATGACCCTCGTAGAAGTCCTTATACCGAAAAATTCACCTTATTTATTGAATGACCCTCGTAGTTATGGACACGAGCAGATGTCTTGGCAGCCTTTATAATATTATATTCTTTCTTGGTTAGGTTCGATTAGTGTGTGGCAAATTCCAGTGCTAAGATGAAGAGGTCTTTAGATATTGATGGGTAGTAATCCACTATGTCAAATTGGATCAGAGAACAATTGTTTTTTTCTTTGATGTTGTTAAAACAATTTATGACATCAGTTGTGCTTGACCACTGATTATAATGGCTTATGTGAGCCGAAAGCTTAGACCCGATAAAAAATTCAACAAATACTGTGATTTTTTGTTGTCTTTTAACGACATCACCATCAAGTATATCAGACGGTATGAACGGATCCTACACAAAATTAATAGACAAAACTTGTCCATATTATTCAATGAAGCCTGCATTAATATATATATATATATATATATATATCTGATCAAAATTTTAAGACCACTTAAAAATCTTTAAAAAGAAATATTTTTTACAGAGAGATTTTAAACTCCTCCTACTTAAGGTTACCAATACTACAATCTAAAAGGTTATGGAAACAAAAAGCTATATTCTAAAATTTTTTTTAGAAATTTACATTTTTATAATATGAAGCGATTTACACGTGATCAAAATTATGAGACCAGAGACAAAAATTCTACGAAATTGTACAAAAAGTGTATGAAAAGTGTATGAAAATATTCAACAACCAAATTTAATAATGAGTTCTACCTCCACTGCTTTTGATAACTTCAGAAATTCTGTCAGGCATGCTAGAAATAAGCGTTTCCATTAAGGAGCGTGGGATGTTGCTCCAGCTTCTGAAGATGGCTTCACAAAGTTTATTTTTTGTTGAATATTGTTTGCCATTTCGATAAACATCTCTTGTCATCCATCCTCAAACATTTTCAATTAGGTTCAAGTCTGGTGAGCATGCAGGATGTCCCAAGAGATGGACCCGATTTTCTTGTAGAAAGCTCAAGGTCCGTCTTGCAGAGTCGATTGCAGCATTATTCTGTTGGAATAAGCATCCATCCACACACAAACGATGGCCCTCCATCATCAATGATGCTTTTTGTAGCATGCTAACATAACCAGTCGCTGTTTGACAACCCTGGATCACCTGGAGCTCCATCGTCTCTCTGTAAGAAAAGGCACCCCATACCATTAGGGGCCCTCTACCACTATGATGTGTGGAGAAAATTTCAGGAGGCATGATTTTGTTATGCCAATATCGTTGGAAGCCATCAGGACCATCTAGATTGAATTTTTTCTCATCAGAAAACAGGACTTTCTTCCACTTCTCAACGTCCCATGTTTGGTATTCACAACCAAACTTTAAGCGGTCCACCTTGTGACGTGGAAGCAACCAAGGAATTGGTTTACGCTTTTTATTTACCGTGACGTTTTGTCGTAAGTGTCGTCTGATGGTTACAGGACTGCAATCAACATCTGTGACTGCCTTAATTTGACTAGTAGAAAGTCCCCCCTCTTTCACCCGTCTTATTCTCTTACTCAATGCAGGAGAAATTTTTTTGGGCCTACCAGAGGATATTTTGCTTTTCCCTAATTTTCACTGTTCTTTAGAAAGATGCAAATCACAGTTTTACCGCGATTTACCTTAGCTGCGATCGCCCGCTGTGACAAACCTTGCTTATGGAATTCTAGAATTCGAGAACGCTCAACTTTGGTAAGTTTGCTTGCTTTAGGCATGGTAACACCTTTACGCAATGATTGCTAATCTCTAACTGAACTATAAACATTGGAATTACAATAGATCTAACAATTTATACCCCTGATCTTATAATTTTGATCATGCGTAAATCGCCTCATTTTATAAAAATGTAAATTTCTAAATAAAATGTTTGGAATGCAGCTTTTTGTTTCCATAACCTCTTAGATTGTAGCATTGGTAACCTTAAGTGGTAGGAGTTTAAAATCTATCAGTAAAAAAAAAATTCTTTTTAAAGATTTTTAAGTGGTTTTAAATTTTTGATGAGGAGTATATATATATATATATATATATATATATATATATATATATATATATATATATATATAATTAAAGAGTTTTGAATTAATTAATATATATATATATATATAATTAAAGAGTTATGAATTAATTAATATATATATATATATAATTAAAGAGTTATATATTAATTGTACATTGCGATACGAGAATTTCTATGTTTCGAGATAGATTCTCTTCATCAGGCATGTTTGATGTTTGGTGTACAGGTGTATGTGGGAAGATATAAAATTTACATGTGTGTTTCTTTTAACTAATCAGAGAGAAGATTCATTTTGGTATTTGGCCCCAAAGAATACATACTAAATTTTTCTTATTTTTTTATTTTTTTCCCTTCCCTTATCTTACATTTTTCCTTTCTTCTTTTCCCCCCTTAACGGTCAAGATGTTAACCTGCCATTCAGTATATATATATATATCGCATCGTTCATTCAGCAATGAATTTGAACACTCTCAGCTATTGGGCATGTATCTGTCTCCTTCTACCGAGCGCCTGTAGGTCAGAGGTCAGAGGTAATATCTCCGACTGACGCTAATTCGGTCGGGTTTCAAGTCTGGGTAAAAAGCAATCGCCTGTCTAACAGATCTGTCTGGGGATGACTATATATATATATATATATATATATATATATATATATATATATATATATATATATATAATTTTCCCGTCTTTACCTCTTGTCCACTACTTAAGTAACCGTTTCAAATGACACTCTATAATTTTTCAAATTCGCCATATTGCCGCATATATATCTCAATTCATTTCATCACTGGCATAAAGAAGTTTTGAATCTTATCTCCTTTTACACTTACAATCAAATTTCTCCTATCATTGACCTATTTTCTATTGGTTAGCTGAGATAAACCTCCCAAAATCCACCTCACCTTAATTGTCTGTATTTTCCTAAAAAATTGTGTTGTTTTCTAAGCTTTTATGTATAATAATTTCTAACAGTATCAAAATATTTCACTTCCTGACGAGATGCTAATAAGATAGCGCCGAAACACCATATTAAATATTCTACTAAATATCGGGCACTTTTGATAAAGTAAATCACTATAAAAATGAACAGTCAACCAATTCAGTTTGTACTACTTCTAAGATACATTCATATATTTGTTTGTGTATTTTTTAATTCATGTATTTAAACATTATTCTTAAAGGATACTCATATTTGTGTAGATATTCTCTGCTTATTATTAAACAGACCGTCAGTTAAGTGCCATACGTGATACACGCTTGGGCGATCATGTCTCTTTCGAGACATGACTGACTGGGCAGAAGATGATCCCACAGTAGGTTGCCATTACTTCCTGCGGTAGACTCGTTGCCGTCCAAGTCTATAGAACCCAATCTGTCCTGTTATTTGACTCATAGGTAGAGGGAAAAGAAATCTATTATATTATTATGTAGTAATTAGTGAGGGATCGCTTTCCTATTGTTATGAAGTAATAAACTGATCCCCCACTTTATGACCAATATAAGCCTTAATCATTATTCCAACTATTATATTCAGTCAGTCAGTTAAGTGCCATAAGTGATACACGCTTGGCGATCATGTTTCGAAAGAGACATGACTGACTGGGCAGAAGATTATCCCGCAGTAGGTTGCCATTGCTTTCTGCAGTAGACTGGTTGCCAAGCAAAGCAATTGAACCAAATTTGTCCTGTTATTTAACCCATAACTGGAAGGAATAGACGGATTAATACCTTTCCCAAGGTTATTTGCGCGTAAGTGAATGCAATGAATCCGGCTGGAATTCGAACTCGGCTCCCCGATTTCCCGTTCCGAACCGATATCCAATGCACCACAACGCACATCCTTATTAAATAGTACATTTCTTATTATGCATTTATCATCTTGAAAAATAGAGAAATATTCGTTTCCCAGTAGAATTTGAACTTCCGCCCATTAGGGGAAACTGTCATTAGATCTGACGTGCCATAGACCGCTAGACCACGTGGCGCTTTTGGAGCAAACATTGCCTGAACATTGATTTTTAAACACACACTTTCTCGATTTTCGAAAGATACATATCTGATCTATTTCATACATTAACCTCAATAAAGACAAATCTTTAAGGAATGAATTAAATCCGAAATATTTCTAATTTATTGTTTAAACTTTGTTGTTAATTATACTCATAATTGAGTAAATGCGTTGATTTTTATTATTATTAATTAGCAGTATATTTATTTATATCAACGTGGCCGAGTGGTCTGAGACACATCTAATGAGGCTTTTTTTCTACGAGACGCAGGTTTGCATTTTGTTTGAGGCATCATATCTTTCGAACAAGATTTCTCGAATATTCAGGCCGGTAGATGTCCACTTAGAAAAACACTAGGGAATATCGATGCGCTGTAATGGTTAAGGAGCTTGTCTAGTTGGATCAATTAAAACTGAAGAGAGTTCGATCACTGTGTTCCTTGCTTTCAATCTTGTGCTACATTTAAGCTACGCTTAGAAAACAAACACTATGGTACCTTGACGTGTTGTAGTGGTTAACATGTTTTTCTTTGTAGTCAGTTACAACTGATTAGTGGTTTCGATCCTCATTGGGTGCAACATATTTTCAGACTTGTATCACATCTAAGCTAAATGAATGGAAGAACAAATATTGTTAAGCGCAACAAAAGATAAGAAGCTGTGGCCAGCCATGATTCCCAGCCTTCTGAAGTGATATAAAAAAGAAAGGGTCCCTTTCTGTCTCATTTAACGGTTTCCATAACTCACAGGACAGACTGAAATCAAGAAAGACAGAGTAAAAGATAAGAAAAATAGGATTGGGTTGATGTTAAATTATCAAAACTTACGAAGGATAGGAAATAGTGGAGAACCATGAACGTCTACAGAATTCGTTACATAAAAAATAGAATGAATAAGCTATAAAGTGGTCAGTTATTCTATGTTGTAATAGTATTAAGAGTTTTAGATCCAAACTTATTTATAAATGAAACTTTGTGTGTGTGTGTGTGTGTGTATGAGTCTGTGTGCGTGTGTGTGTATCCCTTACCTATAGACTCCGAAACGGCTGAACCGATTTTCTTGAAAATTTACACAGTTGTACTATAATCGTCTGCGAGTGTTCTTAGCTAGGTTTTGTGTCGAGGTACCCCCGATAAATATCGATAATCGAAAAAATCGGGTTATAGAAGAAGTGGTCCGATTTTAATCAAATTTGATACATTCATAGACAAAGACATATGAATCGATATTCAGAAGTTTCAAGATTGCAGTTCTTACAGTAGTGCAGAAAATCGATAATATATATATATATATATATATAAAAGGCAAGATGTGCGCGCGCGCGTGCGTGTGTGTGTGTGTGTGTGTGTTTTCCTTCCTGTATGTCTGTATTTTTTTCAGCTCTTTTATTTTAGTTTTTGCTTCGGGTTTGGCTTTAAGTAGACATAATTGTAGTTCTTATTCTCAGCCATGATACCATTTACTCATAGGACTTATTTAGCCTTCAAAATTCAGTTTACAACAAAAATAACTTGTTTGATATCGATAACAGGAAATCAAAATTTGACTTTTATCCATTCATTTTCTTTCAGTTTACGATTTCGTTTAACTGGAAACAACTATTGCTTTTTAGTCTTTCGTGCCAACGTCCAAAGAGTCTGAGCTCCAGGACCATGGATTAGTTTTAAAGCTTTCATTACACCCGAGCAACGCCGGACTATACTGCTAGTAAATATATAACGCTGTGTTCTAATCTTGATAGTATGCTCAAAAACCAAAAAACAAGGGGTATGTTTCACCGCGCCCACGTCGCTATCGAAGGTGACACAAGGTCGAGTTTTAAATGGGTTCTAACGGCAATGACGGCAATAAGCCTCTTAGCACATCTCCTCTCCGGCGCTGAGCAAAATACCAACTTTCCCGAAAGAGTAGGTCCTGGGGGTGAAGGCATCCTCGTGTTTGGGATAAATATTTTTTGTAACTCCCTCGCATAGGCTTTCGCCTAATCAAGAAGTTGAACAAGGATAGGTTTAATTTCATGTCATCTGATTAGTTTTAAAATTATGAGTTGCTGTACCCTGAAACATTCTTCGTTTACTTTTACGTGTCATGCCCCTAAGCCCGCCACATCTTTTTGTCCTTTTTATCTCCAAATAAATTTAGTTATTTTGCTATTTATCCCAAATCCTGCATATCCAATACCATGTTTTTCAGTCAGTTAATTGCTATACGTGATATACACTTAGGCGATCATGTCTCGAAAGAGACATGACTGACTGGGCAGATGATTATACTGCAGTAGTTTGCCATTGCTTCTGCGGTAGATTGGTTGCCAGCCAAGGCTATAGAACCCAATCTGTCTTATTATTTAACCCATAACTGGAAGGAAGAGACAGATTAATATCTTTCCCAAGGGTATTTGTGCGTAAGTGAATGTAAGGAATTTCAATGGAATTCGAACTCTGCACGCCGATTTCTCTTTCCGAGCCGATATTCACTGCATCACAACGCACAGCCTTTTAGAATAAGAATTATTTTAAAGATTCTCTGTCAACTTTTTTTAATGTTGTACATGTCATATTTTTCATTCCAAATTTTTTACATTTTTGCCAGCCAAGGCTATAGAACCCAGTCTGTCCTGTTATTTAACACATAACAGGAGGAAACAGACGGATTAATATCTTTCTCAAAGGTATTTGCGCGTAAGTGAATGCAAGGTATATCAACTTTAATTCGAACTCGGCTCCTGGATTTCTCATTCCGAGCCGATATCCACTGCACCACAATGCACATCCACCATGCATTTACGTGTTGTTTTCCTCTAATCCTTTTTTTTTCTTTTTCACTCAATCGATCAAGTGACGCGTTCAGGAAATTGTGGAGAGCCATTAAAGAAATCTTCGTTGTAGGATGTTATCGTGTAGGAATTCATTCCTTTTCTAGAAAATTTAAACTTTTTTGCTATAAAAAATTAGAACTCTTTCATTTTCTAGAAAAGTTATAATTCTCTATTTTTCTAGAAAAATTAGAATTTAATCTTCTCGAAAAGATTTTGAATTGAAGGCTATAGAACCCAATCTATCCTATTATTTAACCCATAACTGGAGGGAAGAGACGGATTAATTCCTTTCCTAAAGGTATTTGCGCGTAAGTAAATGCAATGAATTCAACTGGAATTCAAGCGTGTTTCACGTATGGCACTAAACTGACTCACTGTGTAATCAACATTATCGAGAGAGCAGTAAACCTAGGTAGTTCTGTCTCGCTCACTAGGTGTTCTTTATTTATTCTGCTTTACCTAAGTACTGAGCTCTTTTTTGTTAGTTGATTGCACGTGTAGGTTATTTTTTCTTTGGGCTACGTGCTGACTCGTTCTGAGCTCATTTGACTGATATTCATGTACTTAGCTCATTCTTTTATAAAACAATTTTTCCCCCTCTTCGTAGATACGTAGAAGGTTTTTCGACACGAGTATAGTCATTATCGCTTTAATATATATATATATTGCATCGTTCATTCACCAATGAATTTGAACACTCTCAGCTATTGGGCATGTATCTGTCTCCTTCTACCGAGCGCCTGTAGGTCAGAGGTCAGAGGTAATATCGCCGACTGACGCTAATTCGGTCGGGTTTCAAGTCTGGGTAAAAAGCAATTGGCTGTCTAACAGTACTGTTGAGCTATGATACAGCGAAACAGATCTGTCTGGGGATGACTATATATATATATATATATAAATTTTCAAAATTTCCCGTCTTTACCTCTTGTCCACTACTTAAGTTGAATAATAACTTAAAGAAAATCTAGTAACCGTTTCAAATGACACGCTATAATTTTTCAAATTCGCCATATTGCCGAATATATATCTCAATTCATTTCATCACTGGCATAAAGAAGTTTTGAATCTTATCTCTTTTTACACTTACAATCAAATTTCTCCTATCATTGACCTATTTTCTATTGGTTAGCTGAGATAAACCTCCCAAAAATCACCTCACCTTAATTGTCTGTATTTTCCTAAAAAATTCTGTTGTTTTCTAAGCTTTTATGTATAATAATTACTAACAGTATCAAAATATTTCACTTCCTGACGAGATGTAATAAGATAGTGCCGAAACAGTTATGTGCATACAAGTGTGTTTCCCTATATCACAGCTCATCAGTGTGCCTAGACATCCACTTGCTTCCAACCGGAATCAAATCTCGAGCATTTGGGATTTGGTGTCAGAATCCCTACTTCCTAAGCCATGGACGCGTGGAATGTGAGAGGTTGAATTTTCGCGTTTTATATATATATATATATATATATATATATATATATATATATGCGGGCTATACACACGCCAATCACCGAAAGAACACAATTTATTAGAGTAACGCGAATAATATATATATATATATATATATATATATTTTAATCGTGTCGCCCCAAGCATCTCATTTTACTGCCACTGTTGTGCAGGGGGTTACATAGGAGGAATGTTATGAAGAAAGAGACAGGTTACAGGGTGTGTGAGGAAAAGAGTGGGAGAGGGAAGAGATTACTGATGAGAGTGGGGTGGATGTAGAAAAGCCTGAGCGAGAGGATGTAATTTAGTGTGACAGGAGATGACTATTGATTTTACATTTAAATTCTTGGAGATTATAGCTCTCAGGAAATTAAGTATGCGGAAGAGAATTCGACAGGCGGGAACTTCGAGAAAAGAAGCTGCTAGAGTATAATTTTATTGGCTTCACAGTAAAAGGGTGGGATCTAGTTATATTATTTTCATGTTTTTTTTTGTGCAGGACAGACAGGTTTCTATTGCCTTAGGTGGCAACAGGTCTACAAGAATAAAAAAATTGGAGTAGATAGACTAAACTATCGCCCGGTTCACACTCCACCCACATCTATTGAACAGGTGAAGAGGCTCATCCCTTGTTTCCTGTTTAGGATGCGGTTTCCGGTTTTCTCTTTTCCAATCTTTTCACTCTTTTCCTTTTCTATTATTTTTTTCAATTGGAGTAGAGAGACTAAACTATCGCCCGTTTCACACTCCACCCACATCTATTGAACAGGTGAAGAGGCTCATCCCTTGTTTCCTGTTTAGGATGTGGTTTCCGGCTTTCTCTTTTCCATTCTTTTTACCCTTACGTAGCCCCCTGCGCATCAGTGGCGTTACCGCCTTGCTTGGGGTGATATGATTAAAAAAAAACAAAAAAAAAAAAACTAGCCTGGAGAGAGTTGGACTCTGTCAGGCTGTCGCGCCTGCAGTATATATAGTGACCCTCTGACTCTAATGGTTCACCGGATATCTAAACAGGATCTTTTTTGATGTTATCCAAACGTTTCGAACGTTGTACACTCCGGCATTCTTCAGGTGTATATCGATCTGAGTAACCAACAGGGAATTCTTAACTGAACACTTTATTTATTCCACAGAGATAGACAGCTCTTGATTCACTGCCTTTTTCTAGGAATATCTCGACTAGTTCTTATTTTAATATTTCTCGGTTATTACGAGCTGTTTCGACTAAGTCTATGTACATATGGCCTGACTCAGTGATTGAAATATGAATTAATATACCAGTTGTTTCAGGAATCAGCGCTTTTCTTCAGTAAATTAATGTGTTGCATCGATGTTATTTTAACGACTTCCATATACAGTGTATTTTCAAAAGTTATACACATTTTAAAGCTTCCTGAATAAATAATTCAATCAACTATAATTATGTCTAATTTAAATAACGCATTTTTATATAAGTAATTATTATAAAAGCATTCTCTTCAGAATTTCATTTTTTCAAATTCTTGTTCTTCATGATCTTCGCGTTGTTTGCGTGACGCAATGCAGCAACCAATATTTTTAGATTTCTTGAATTTTTTGAAGAATTTCTGTCACTATTTTTCTGGTTCACAGAACATGGTTGATATCCGTGGTCTTCGTGAACAGTTTTTGTGCACGTCGTCTACAGCAGGGTTTGCAACCTACGGCACGCGTGCCACACGTTGCACTCCAAGCAATTTTCAATTGCATGATTTGTTGAACTAAGGAAATCTCTGGAAGATGAAAATTTAGAAAATTCTTGGGAAAGGTATTAATCCGTCTCTTCCTTCCTGTTATGGGTTAAATAGCAGGACAGATTGGGTTCTATAGCCTTGGTCGGCAAGCAATCTACCGCAGAAAGCAATGGCAACCTACTGCGGGATAATCTTCTGCCCAGTTAGTCATGTCTCTTTCGAGACATGATCGCCCAAGCGTGTATCACGTATGGCACTTAACTGACTGACTGACTGTTGGACAGCCCTCCCGAAATCTTTAATCTGTTTGAAGAAAATTGCTTTTGTTCTTCTTTCGGCTTTTGGTTCAAATTATTCCTGTCAGCTAATTTTCTCTCACATGAAAGTTGCCTAACACCAGAACATTTAGAAAATTGTGTAAAACTCAAAATAATAAAGTATGTTGGCGATATTGAACAATTAGCTGAGACTATGCAAGGTCAAAGCTCCCATTAATAATAAAAAATTACTTAAAAAAAGAACATTTAAAAACAGTTTATTTCTATTAATGTGATTTACATATTATTGTATACTAGCAGTATAGCCCGGCGTTGTTCGGGTGTAATGAAGGCTTTAAAACTAATCCATGATCCTGGAGCGCAGGCTCAGTGTAAAGAATATTTGTGTGAAGTTTGGTAAGAATCGGATAAAAATTATGGATTTTTATAATGGACATACAGACAGATAAACAGACACACACACAAACATTTTATGTATATATTATCGATTTTCTGCACTATTGTAAAAACTGCAACCTTGAAACTTCTGAATATCGTTCCTTATATCTTTGTCTATGAGTGTATAAAATTTGATTAAAATCGAACAACTCCTTCTAAAACCCTATTTTTTCGATTATCAATTTTCGATAATTATCGGGGGTACCTTGACACAAAACCTAACTAAGAACACTCGCAGACGCTTATAGAAAAACTTTTTTTCAAGAAAATCGTTTCTGAGTCTATAGGTAACGGACACACACACACACTCACACAGACACACGCACACAATCATACAGAGAGAGAGACAAATTTCCATTTATAAATAAGTTTAGATATTGCCATATTAAGTATGTTAGAGAAAATGTGTATTGACCTTGGCTTGTATAAAAATATCTATGCTGTTAGCAGGGTGAATGATTTTAAAACGATCTGCCCGTGCATTGAATACTGCTGCCACATCTGGTCGGGTGTACCTGCTATCTACCTAGGTGGCTTTGACTCGATCCAACGGAGAATCTGTAATGTGATCGATCCCTACTTGACAGCTAGGATACAGTCGCTATCTCACCGATGCAGTGTGGTTTCCCTGTGTCTCTTCTACAAATACTTTCACGGCTTCTGCTCCGATGAACTTAGCTCACTGGTGTCCCCTATATATGAATTTCTTCAAGTCTACAAGATTAGCAACTAGGTCCCACTCTTTTACTGTGAAACTGATAAATTGTAAACGCAAATTTTACTCCATCAACTTCTTATCTCGCATTTCCCGCCTGTGGAATTATCTTCCATTGACTTTCTTTCCCGACAGCTACAATCTGCAATAATTCAAATGCAAAGTCAATAGTCATCTCCTGTCTTTCTTACTTACATCCTCTTTCTCATGCTTTTTTCTTCGTCCACCCCACTCTCATCAGTATTCTCCTCCTTCTCATACCCTCTTCCTGACACCCCCTGTAACCTGTCATTCTTTCTCATAACATTCCTTCTATGTAAACCCCTGCACAATAGTGGCAGTAAAATGTTTTGCTTAGGGCTACACGATTATAACAAAAAAAGTCTTAACATATTTAGTAAAATGTTGCTGACCCCTGACCTACATTAAAACTTTCTTTTTACTCAAATGCACTGTCCATTGTATTCTCAGCATTTTTTTCCGGGGAACCACATCATTTTTTTGCCTCGTAACCTAAGCTATTATATTTTCTCAAGAAAAATGTGAATGACTTTTTGATTTCGTAATTTTATATGCGTATTATTGCGACAATCGCTACATGGGGGAATTCGAAAATGACACTCTTGGGCGCAATGGCGTCTGACATTTAACGTCAAACATATGGTTAGTATTTTACGTAACGGCCATATCGTAGTTACAGTGCTTTGGCTAAAGTTCGTGGTTAGAACAAAATTATTTTATTTTACTTATTATAGTTGGTGGAAATGTGGTGAAGTACGCTGAAAAAAGAATCCTCAAATGTTTAGTAATAGAAACTGGAGATGGTAGTTGTGTTCATATATATATATATATATATATATATATATATATAGTAGGCTTTCTACGCGTGGCGTTTGTACGCTTTACGAAAGTTAAAGTATCAATTCTCCAGGGATATCAAAGGTTTTACATGCCTACAAATGAACATCTTTTACGGTTGGTTCGTTTTTATATATGAGGACATACTCGTCGGTAGGGGCGAGGAAGGATCGCAATTTTTTTAATTCATTTATTTAATAGTTCGCATTTTTGATGGTATCAGTTTTGGTGCTACAGATTTATTTTCACACACACCATAATGCAAGATTATAATCCAAAGAATTTTCCGATATCCAAAAACTTGTATATAGTATTCGATTCACTATCGATTCACTGACAGTAGGATTATCAAATTCAAAATTCAAAATGTATCTCCATCTTAAATATATGTATCCTGTTTATTTACAAAATTCCTTATAAGATCGACTTAAAAACATCACACTCTTTTTGTATCAATAAATTGTAAACGCAAATTCTACTCCAGCAGCTTTTTTTCATCGCACTTCCCGCCTGTGGAATTCCCTTCCGCTTACTTGCATTCACGACAGCTACAATTTTCAAGAATTCCAAGTCAATAGTCATCTCCTGTCTCAGTAACTTGCATCCTCTCTCTCATGCTCGTTTTCCGTCCACCCCAATCTCATTAGTATTCTCATCCTACTCTTACCCTCTACCTGACACCCCCTGTAACCCGTCATTCTTTCTCATAACATTCCTCCTATGTAACCCCCTGCACAACAGTGGCGGTAAAATCCCTTTCTTGGGGCGACACGATTATAAAAAAAAATTCTTCTTCTACTATGTGCCATGTCCCTTCAGGACGTAGGCGATCATGGCTTTCCACGTTTCCCTATCCCTGGTGGCTCTAAGCATGCCTTCTCCTGTTACACCATGCAATCCTCGTTCCGTCATCCACCTGATTAGGTCCTTCAAATATGTTGCTTTGCCCTGTCTCTTTTCCCCCTCTATCTAGCCTGTTAGTATCAGCTTCTTCAAACCCTCCTTCCTCATTGCATGTTCCAGGAACTTCAGTTGTCTCTTCCTGATGTTCAGTATTAATTTCCTTTTTGTTTCCATCATTTCTAAGACCTCATCATTGCACACATGCTCGATCTATGATATTCGCAGCATCCTTCTGTAGAACCACATTTCAGTTGCTTCAAGTTTTTCCTTCATCTTTGATGGTATTGTCCAGCATTCACTGCCATATTGAAGAACTGACATCACATAGCAATCTAGTACTCTCTTCCTTGTTTCTAGCGAAATTGTCCTGTTTCTTAATACCTTACTCAACTTCTTGAATACCTCATTCGCCATGCCAATACGGCTTCGGATCTCTGTGTCGCACTTTCCGTCTTCTGTTATAACACTTCCCAGGTATTTAGATTTTTGTACCTGCTTGATTCTAGTATCCCCAACCTGTATTTGGCATATTGGGTTGCCCTTTTTACTAATAGTTTTTAACCCTCTTGCGACAGGTATCCATTGAATCAAATGCCCCGTCTATTGCGAAGAGAGTTGGTTCACTGTGATGTTCAAAATCCGTTTTCTCATCTTACATTTATAAGTGGCATTCATCCGTGCATTTAATATAATGGTTGCAACTAGTCTATTACTTCTGCCATATATTTACAGTAGTATTTAAGGTGTTATCAGTCCGTACCTAGCTCCTCGTCTTCAATTAGCTTCCCTCAGTCATTCCTATAAATATTTTCATCGTAATTTTTTAATTAACTTTTTCCTTTGGTAACTAGACTTTATGAATCTAAGTGCAGGACTAGATTGGCAGCTAGGCCTCATCATTTTACAGTTGAAATGGCGAGATACAGCCGTAAGTTCTATGCTAACCGTTTCTTCTCTCGCAATTTACGGCAAGGTTACATCATTTTATAGTTGAAATGGCTAGATGCAACCGTAAGTTCTATGCTAACAGTTTCTTCTCTCGGAATTATCACTTATGAAACTCCCTTACAGCTTTTTACTTTCCTCTCAACAACGATCTTCAAAAATTATTCGCTTAGTAACATTTTACCCTCAGTAAATTCTGCTCAGTTTTTTATTTTATTTTCACCCTGCTGTTGAATCTTAGCGACTTTATCGCCTTTCTTTGAGTGAAATTATTAAAAAAACAATTCTGTGTGTATGTTGGAGTAGATAGACTAAACTATCGCCTGGTTCACACACCACCCACGTCTATTGAACAGGTGAAGAGGCTTATCCCTTGTTTCCTGTTCAGGTTGTGGTTTCCGGTTATTTCTCTTTTCCAATCTTTTCACTCTTTTTTTTATTCTTCTTTTTTTTTCAATTGGAGTAGATAGTCTAAACTATCGCCCGGTTCACACTCCACCCACGTCTATTGAACAGGTGAAGAGGCTATCCGCAAAACTACCTTCCAGGAGTGGAAAGGGCAGTCTGATTAGAGGCCATGGGAAGTTCTTTGTGCCCTCGTTCCGTTATCACCATTCTTTTATATCCGTTGCAAACTGAACTATTAAATGATTTTAATGTTAATCTGGATCTTATTTTTTCAATTCCGCGATTTTATCTTTTACAACAGTTTAAAAGCGACTCTTCTCTCCAGTTATAGGTGTAATAATAGGACAGACTGGGTTCTATAGCCTTGATGGGCAATCAGACTACCGCAGAAAGCAATGGAACCTACTGCGGAATAATCTACTGCCCGGTCAGTCATGTCTTTTTCGAGACATGATCACCCAAAGCGTGTATCACGTGTGGCACTTTAACTGATGTAAAATCGACATTAGACGTCTCTGTTCTGCTAGTAACCCGCTTTGCTCTTTGATCTGAAGCTAACGTGACACTAAGCGACAAGAGGTGAAAATATCTAAACCTATATAGTAAATGGAACTTTGTGTGTGTCTGTGTCCGTTACGTACAGACTCCGAAACGGCTGAACCGATTTTTCTGAAAATTTACACAGTTGTACTATAAGCGTCTGCGAGTGTTCTTAGCTAGGTTTTGTGTCGAGGTACCCCGAAACATATTGAAAATCGATAATTGAAAAAATCGGGTTATAGAAGGAGTGGTCCGATTTTAATCAAATTTGATACACTCATAGACA
The DNA here is from genome assembly GCA_037127315.1 of Ascarosepion bandense. Lineage (NCBI taxonomy): Eukaryota > Metazoa > Mollusca > Cephalopoda > Sepiida > Sepiidae > Ascarosepion > Ascarosepion bandense. The sequence continues at coordinate 1,184,083 of JBBBDQ010000664.1, read as the reverse complement.
AAGACATAAGAAACGATATTCAGAAGTTTCAAGGTTGCACTTCTTACAACAGTGAAGAAAATTGATAATATATATATATATATATATATATATATATATATATAAGGCAAGATGTTTGTGTGTGTGTCTGTTTATCTGCCTGTATGTCTGTAATTTTTCAACCCTTTTATTTTAGATTTTGCTTCGGATTTGGTTTTAAGTAGGTATAATTGTAGTTCTTAATCTCAGCCATGATACCATTTACTCAGAGGACTTATTTAGCCTTCAAAATTCAGTTTACGACGAATAAAACTTATTTGATATCGATACCAGGAAATCAAAATTTGACTTAGATCGCTTCATTTTTCTTTCAGTCTACGGTTTTGCTTTAACTGGAAACAACTATTGCTTTTTAGTCTTTCGTGCCAACGCCGAATCTGAGCTCCAGGACCATGGATCAATTTTAAAGCTTTCATTACACTCGAGCAATACCGGGCTATACTGCTAGTCTGTATCTAAAATAAATACAACTAAGAACATTGACACCATTAGCTCCCCGTACCCGCATTATGAAAATAGAACCTACGGCGGAATTTCAGAAAAATATGAAAACTGTGATATAATAGAGTGGGGTGGGGACAAATATCACAGATTCGGGGACAGGCGCAAGGGAGAGATCCATGTGTACACATGCATACTTCAATTCAATGACAGACCAAAAAATTATTATACAAAATTTAGACAAATTTGAAATATATAAAACTGAATACTTTCCAAAACCTTCTCTCAAAGTCACGATCAAGAAATTCATCGATCCTATCAAACGAAATTGTTATTAATTAAAATAATGAAACTTGAATCAAAATGAAGAAAATTGATTTATTTTCCAATTTTGTTTTTGTTTTTTTTTTTGTTTTGTTTTTTGTTTTTTAATCGTATCACCCCAAGCAAGGCGGTAACGCCACTGATGTGCAGGGGGCTACGTAATAGTGAAAAGATTGGAAAAGAGAAAGCCGGAAACCACATCCTAAACAGGGAACAAGGGATGAGCCTCTTAACCTGTTCAATAGACGTGGGTGGAGTGTGAACCGGGCGATAGATAGATCTATCTACTCCAATTAAATTTGTATGGATTATTCGTTAGCAAGTATTGTTCTTCTTCATCGACATTGTCTCTTCAGGACATAGGAGATCATGAACTTTCATTTCTCTCTTGTCGCTCTCTACATTCTTCCTTTTGGTATCTCTCCCAAACCCCGCTCTGCAATCCATTTACTCAGTCCTTTGTCTCTCTTTCTCTCTATCCGTCGTGTGAGTATTTTCCAAGCCCTCTATCCTCATAGCATGTTTTAGAATGAACAATGGCTGTGAATGTCTCTCTTATTACCTTAATTTACTCTTTGGTGACTGCAATACGGCCTTGCGTTGTAGCATCTCAAAATTGTAAGGATTTATTATGAATATACGTTCTTTGAGTTTTTACTATACCTTTATTTACTTATAAATTTGTTAATTTAGGTTTTATAGGATACAAATCTTATATCATCTATCAACTAACTAAAACATACAAAGTAAAAATTGCACACCAGCAAAATCGGATTCAAACGACTAAAAACATTTTGGAAAAACCCAGACCAAGAAAAATTCACAATTCAGTGAGAAAAGCAAAATTCTGGATCCTGATTGTATAAGAAAAAGAAAATTCATATTACAACGTCATACATTTTTTCACACCTAAAGAAGAAAGTGCCTCTGGGAGCCGGTCACATGACTGAAATCCACTACTTAAATACATCCGTGACCAGTCATGAATCAGAATGGAAGCGGTATCTGACAGCATCTCACAATGTAAGGAAGAAACTTCAAGTTGACTCGGTCACGTACTGCCGACCTCTTCTCCCAACTTTCTTTTCTTCCTTTTCTCTCCACACCGCCAAAGAGATCAACAGCAAAACAACAGGACATTCTATCCGCGATAAGTACTATTTCTTTATTTCTTCTTTCTCACCCTGTCGCCGACCTACCAGAATGAGGAGGGAACATAAAACTTTACATTCTTCTACTACACAACCATGAACTCTTAAATTCCGTGGGGCCATTTAAATCACGTACATTTCACTTTGCAAATCAATTACATACATTTTTTCTTGTTACACATCTATGTTCAGCAAAAAAATTTCACTTATTTTTTCAACAACCTCATGATATCTTTAAATGCGTGAATTGTCGACTATGTTCGCAATTGGCCTTGTACCAGTCATGGCCGACGCCCTCCTGCAGTGTAACTATTTTAACCCAATTTGTTACTTTAAGCGGAAACCCTATGTCGTCATGTCTAAGCAACATTATTATTTAAGGAAGTCAAACAACGAAGTACCACTGGTAGGTTTAAATACGATTTATGTAAGATATCTCATATTACGTGCCTTGTGGCGCAGTAGATATCGGCTCGGAACGAGAAATCGGGGACCCGAGTTCGAATTCCAGTTGAATTCCTTACATTCACTTACGCGCAAATACCCTTGGGAAAGATATTAATCCGTCTCTTCCCTCCAATTATGGGTTAAATAACAGGACAGACTGGGTTCTATAGCCTTGGCTGGCAATCAGTTTACTGCAGAATGCAATGGCAAACTACTGCGGGATAATCTTCTGCCCAGTCAGTCATGTCTCGAAAGAGACATGATCGCCCAAGCGTGTATCACGTATGGCACTTAACTGACTGATTGAATATAATAGTTGGAATAATAATTAAGGCTTATATTGGTCATAAAGTGGGGGATCAGTTTATTACTTCATAACAATAGCAAACCGATCCCCCACTAATTACTACATAATAATATAATAGATTTCTTTTCCCTTTACCTATGAGTCAAATAGCAGGAGAGATTGGGTTCTATAGCCTTGGTCGGCAACCAGTCTACCGCAGAAAGCAATGGCAACCTACTGCGGGATAATCTTCTGCCCAGTCAGCCATGTCTCGAAAGAGACATGATCGCCCAAAAGTGTGTCACGTATAGCACTTAACTGACTGATCTCATATTAACGAGTACATATTAATAGGTGTATATATGAAATTAAAATCAGTTTACTAGGTAGCGCTCTGTTTGGTCAAAATGTTGGCCTTTGGTGGTGAGACAAGATTGAATTCACTAGGGTTCAGACCATGGTAAACGTATATGGAGGCGCTGAGGACATATTAAAGATTCTCTCTTCCTCTCCTAAATTCTGCTGCCCACTTTTGCACTGTTGATAAAGATGGAGAGTCATCAAGTATTCTAGCAACGGTATCCCTATAGATGTCATTGTTCATTTTCAAGAAAAGTCGATACTAACCGGGGAGATAAAATGCAGTTAATAATGTGATGAGGTGAGATTTATGCATACAAGATTTTACAGCCCTAACATGACTCCTTCATAGTCAACCTGTGATCTTTTCAGCCCCACTCCCCCAGTACCTGGAAAGAAAGAAAGCACTTGTTATTAAGAAGAACTGAAATTAATGCATGCAAGATTAGCATGGCATCTGCATAGTCCGCCTATGAATTTCTGGCATCGAATATTCTTCATGAACTTCCTATTTCTTTCATTAGGAGTAAATTCCATTTTCATATACCATCTTTTATATATATATATATATATATATATATATATATATATATATATATATATAAAAGGCTAACATCTTTGTTGTACTTAACAAATCAGATTACAACACAAAACTCAACCACATACTCCATGACCACACAAAATTTAAAAAAATTAACAAAAACCCGACACACCAACTAAAATATAAACTTAATAAACTCATTAGTGCCAACAACGCTGATCAGAATTCCTTAAAACTCCCTAAAATTATTGTTAATAGCTTAAATGTTCTATGTTTACTGTGTGTTAATATTTATTCTTTGATAATGGCTTATGTGAGCCGAAAGCTTAGACCCGATAAAAAATTCAACAAATACTGTGATTTTTTTGTTGTCTTTCAACGACATCACCATCAAGTACATCAGACGGTATGAACGGATCCTACACAAAATTAATAGACAAAACTTGTCTATACTATTCAATGAAACCTACATTAATATATATATATATATATATATATATATACTTTAATCCAAGCGGAAAAAGCAGGAAGGTAAATTCCAAAACCCGATCCTAATTAATATTAAATATTAAATTTTAATATTAAAAAAGAATACAGGTGGAGAGCTCCATGTAATAAAAATTACAGAGCAAATATAAATTAAATTAAATTTTTTCAAAGATGTTGAATGCACATTTCGACATGAAATCCCCGAAGAGGATAACACATCTCATCCAACTCGTCCGTTCAGTTTACTTTACTGTCCTCTTCCCCTTTTTGTGAACCCAGACGATACCATTTTTCCCCTTTTTTTATTTTTTTTATTTTTTATTTTTTATTTTTTTACAATTCTATCTATGAGTTGAAAAGAGAAAATAAACATAATTTACTTCAAATTATCTCCAGTTTCGGGATAGTATTTGTTGCTGAAGAGATGTGTTATCCTCTTCGGGGATTTCATGTCGAAATGTGCATTCAACATCTTTGAAAAAATTTAATTTAATTTATATATATATATATATATATATATATATATATATACTGTGTGTGTGTGCGCGAGCATGTGTATGGGTGTTGTTTAAAGTAATGGATATATATTCCAATGTTTAATATTTATTTATTTTTATAAGGTGCTCAATACAGATATGCAGCAATTATAGATATATAGTTATTAATATTTTTATAAAAATAATTATAGTCTGCCTCCTTCTACCGAGCGGCCATAGCTCAGCGGTAGAATCGCCGACTGACGCCAATTCGGTGGGGTATTAACCCTGGGTTAAATGCAATCGGATATAAATATATAAATATAAATATATGTTATAAATTAGAGTTTAGAACATGTACAAATAATCATCCTCTATATAAAAGGCAATCTTTGAGTCTGTATGTGACTGTTCCTTATACACGCCTACATTTTTAAGCTACGTCATTCAAACTTTCTAAGGACACATATCTACAGGGAAGCCAGGCCGACACATACTTTTAGAGTTTAAGTTCAGCAATTTTCCCTTTCGCACTTTTTGGCCAATGGAGTAGATTGTTTTTATTTGCCCCGTAAAACATCTAAGATGGTTGCTAAATGACGTCACAGAAATCAAATCACACGTGTCAAACGCGACGAAAAAAAATTTTTTATTAAAAAAAATGAGCCTTTATATTTAATTTTTATTCTGACGTTTTAAAAATTCATTTGGTCAACAAAAAATGAATATTTTTCCCCGTAATTTTGAAACAAAACAAATATTTAAAAAAAAAATGTTCTTTCAATCAAAAACAAAATATGTAAAAAAAAAAAAAAGAAAAAAAAAGGCATCTTCTCCTTCTGCTAAAATGTCTGAGTTGCACGGGCAACGCCGGGCTATGATGATAGTCTACTATATAGTGTACATTTTGTTTCGACATTGAAAGGAAAATGTCTCATCAGGTAGTGTGAAAATAGATGGAAAATTGTTTACCTTATATTGGCGAATTATGTGTGAGGGGTAAATAGGTTAAAAAATGGGAAATCAGAGTTGTAAGTCGTAAGTTTGAATTTGAACAAAAGGAAGAAATGAGAAGTGGAGAGAGGTGATTAATGGACATGTTGACTATTTTATAGACAGATTTAACAGTAGAAGATAAGGTATGGTCCTTTACAGCCTTTATGGCCAGTCCTTTGGGTTGAACAAAGAGAAAAAAGGTGGGGAGTAAGGAAATTTATATAGGGTGAGAGGGAGTAGGAGAGGATAAGCTAAAAAAGTGATAGGAATTGCAATTTGCTAAACATATCTGTATCAGTGTAGAATACGGCATGACCGTATTTGACTACCGGGCACGGGTCCGGGCCGATCCGTGCAATCATAGCGAAAATCCGGGCAAGGAAAAATGTCGTCGTCAGAAATCAAACTAAAGAATTCACGAAGAAAGAAAGAAAGAAAGAAAGAAAGAAAGAAAGAAAAACGAAGAAAACATCCGAATGAACGCAGTAAAATTATTAATTTTGGGAGAAAAGTCTGGTTAGACTCAGAAAGTCCGAAACCGATTTCCTGCTTTCGTTCACGTTCTGTGCCTAATTTTCATTGGAACAGCCGAAACGAATCTCTGGAACGGATGACATTGATGACATCATCATATTGTCAACTAATAAATCCGGGTAATTTTCTCTGTACCGGTGTTTTTTTAGCATCAGCTACAGCCCTATATATATATATATATATATATATATATATAAATTTTAGATTGCGACATGGAAATTTCTATGTTTCGAGATAGGTTCTCATCATCAGACAATGTTGGTGTGGTTGTGCAGATGATTTACATTTAAATGACAAATTCTTTTGGTTTGCTGTGAATGTATGTCGGTGTTTTTTTGTGTGGCTAATCAGAATGGAGATTGGCTTTGGGGTTTGACCCCGAAGAATACATGCTAACCAACCTTTTTCCTTTTCTTTTTTTTCCTTGACCCTATTCTTCTCTTGTCTGTTTCTCTTCCTTAATGTTTTACCTCCCATTAATCTGACTAATCGGAATTAT